>JAPYYD010002840.1:0-14843 GCA_028551405.1 Uromys caudimaculatus
GATATTTTCAAGTTCCATCCATTTGCCTGCAAATTTCATTAAGTCATTGTTTTTAATAGCTGAGTAGTACTCCATTGTGTATATGTACCACATTTTCTGTATCCATTCCTCTGATGAGGGACATCTGGGTTGTTTCCAGCTTCTGGCTATTATAAATATGGCTGCTATGAACATAGTGGAGCATGTGTCTTTATTACATATTGGAGCATCTTCTGGGTATATGCCCAGGAGTAGTATAGCTGGGTCCTCAGGTAGTATTATGTCCATTTTTCTGAGGGACCACCAAACTGATTCCCAGAGTGGTTGTACCAACTTGCAATCCCACCAACAATGGAGGAGTGTTCCTCTTTCTCCACATCCTCGAACCAGAGAGCACAGAGACAGGATCCAAATTAACAAAATTAGAAATGAAAAGGGAGACATAACAACAGATTCTGAGGAAATTCAAAAAAATCATCAGATCCTACTACAAAAGCCTATACTCAACAAAACTGCAAAATCTGGATGAAATGGACATTTATAAATTTAAAGAAGCAATTCACCAAATAAATATGATAGAATTTTGTATCTCTATAAGGTATCTCTATAATCTAAAAAACACATATCTTGGGCAGCTCATTTCCATGGTTAGAAGTCTGTTTCCTATAACAGTTGAACACTCATTTATATCGCAGTGTGTTTGTCTCTGAGGTTCTGACACAAAGCAGGGAGCTCTCTAAGGATTCTTCTTAGGCAGTGATCAAAGGATCTGTATGTTCTTTGTCTCTCTCCACCATCTATAATCCTTTCTATCCAGCCTCAAAAATGAGGGAGGAAGTTGGAAAGTGCAGACAGACACATCATATATTTAACTACCTCTCTTGGAAATGAGCATAAGACCTGTACTCACAAACTATTGTCAAAATGGTCACATGGTCAAGCTAATTGACAAGGATGCTGGGAAACATCAAGACATACTTCTGTCTTAATTAGCAGCAGCAACTTCTGGCACAACAGATTGGTCATAGAGGAATTCTGTCCCCCTAATAAGAGACTCAGCGAATCCAAGTCTTCATTGTTATCAATACAAATAACTATCAGACATTTTGGAATTATAAATTTCTTAAATCTTCAATTATCCCATATAAATCTGTAGACCTGTTTCATTGTATAATACATATGCTTTTTCCTAGCCCAGTCCCTTCCTCCCAGTATTTACTTAAAATATAAATGATAGTAGAATTGGCATTGAAGTTTCGACATCCCTTCCAAAATTCTAAAGATTACTTTTATTTTCTTTATTTTGTGTCCCTTATCCAAATAGAGTTGAACATTCCTACATAATGTTACACTCCAAGAAATATTTGTCTCAAAATTCCCTTTCACAAAGTTAAAAATTGATTCTTCAATCTGTCTCTTTCCAAATAAAATTTCATCCTCATCATTTTTTCTCAGTTTTGGCAGACAAGCAAGACTTATGTCATACCCTTGCTGTCTGGGTCACATTGGAGGTGGATCTAAGAATGAGGAGATTTGAATGGCTCCCAGTTGAATTCTATAGTGTTCTTCCTGTGGTAGCCTTTCGCCTCCACAAAATTCTAGGCGAGTCCAATGTGGGCTGTGCATGACAGGAAGTGAAAGATTCCAAGACTGTCCCTAATGAAGAGTAGATGTATTGTTCAGTCACAGTTATATCTACAGATAGGAGAAATTCCCTCTGCTAGGTCCAAAGTCTCAAAAATATTATCAAGTTTTGAGTGCTCTTGGAAATCCAAGAGCAAGAAGTAGAAAAAGGAACTTGCGAGGGAAGCCTTATTCAGCAGGTCTTTATTTCCATAGATTTTGAATCTTTCAAGATGACATTCTTAGTGTTTTTGTCATAACTGACATAAGTTCCCATTGACTTCTTTGAAAGAAGCTCTGACCTCAATTCAATGCTAAAATTGGATCAGGAGAATTTTCTATAGAACCAGATCTCCTATGAAAAAACTCTTAGACCTTGAGCAAAACAGTTCACTCACTGGAGCTGTTCCATCACCAACTATTACACCACATGTATTTACAGCTCCATTCCAATGAAAGGGACCATATCTGATTTATCTTTATGCCCCAGAACTTGATAGCTGGTCAGATATTTATTAGTGTCTGCTGTGGTTTGAATATGCTCTGTGCCCTCTGAAAGCTATGCTAATGTGCAATTCTTATGCTGATGTTAAGAAGGCTTTAAATGATGAGTAGAGGTGCCAACAGTCTTCTCAGAGGCATTTTCCTAAGAATGTATTGTTGTACATTAAATCTGCCGTGCTACTTTTACTCTCCTCTGTGACCATTTGTCCTTCTACTGTCCTGCATAAGATCCTTGCCAAAAGTTACCATTTAATTTTGTACTTCTAGTCCTTGAAAGTATAAGTAAAATAAACTCCTTTCCTTTGCAATATACTCAATCTCAGACAGTAAATGTAACAATGAACAGTTGTTTAAGACAATATCATTAATCACTCTGCAATGATTAATGAATGAGATCTGTGAATTTCTCCTTTTAAATCTTACAATGGAGGAAACTATCTCAGCTCATTCCAATTCTATTGCAGGAATTTATTCAGGCTCCCTGTGCTGTTTGTACATGGCTTATCACTGCCAGCATTGTTGGATTAAAGATTAGTAACTACAGATAATTCAGAAGGTTTGTACAATTAAACTTTAAAGAAAATTGAAAAGTTTGCAATTCCCTTAGCATTACGGTATAACAACCCATCTCATTCTAATTTTCTTATAAAACTTGAAATTACATCTCTTTGTGTTTGTAATCACAAAGCATTTTTCTATACTTAAAATAACATGACCTTAAAATAAATAGAGGTTATTTGTCTATGAACGTAAAAGTTCATGAGTACTTGGCTAACTTAATAAAATTTGAAAAATAGTGACTAAATGCAGATGAGTTGTATAGTTTGATAAGTCTGGTCACATTCTAATCTGAGGACACACCTATTTTGTTAAAACATGAATAAGGACTAGAAGGGGAAAGAAGAGACAGGGAGAGGGTCTCTTTATAAATGTGTCCACTACCCATAGTATTTTCCTTAGCCCATCACTCACTTGCTCACACCTCCTCCCTCTCCAACTCATGCTCTTCCATTTCCCTCCTCTGCTTTCCCTTGAAAAGCATTGACTACAGAATTTAGAATAGCATACTCTTTTTATAGAATTTAACTTATAACTATTGATTTCCTTCTCTGTCTCCCCTATAAAAACTGATGTATAGAACATGTCTCATTGATAAATGAGTCCATACATTCTTGTCTAGGACTTGGCTAGAAGTTTGACTCAGGATATGATTGTCAAGTGAGTGGATGATTGAAAAGGCAGGGGATAGACATGCTTAAGAAGCCCCTCCCCACAAAATGATTGTAATTTTAATCATTCTGAACATGATAGTGCCTCTGAGAGTGAATACAGATTTTCCTCCGACGGTACATGGATGTGAGCAGATTCATTTCTGCAAGAATGCGGATGTTTTTGTTTGAATTTCTACAAGACTTTTATACTTTGGCTCGAATCTCCCTTCTAAACTCATTAGAACCTCCAGCCTCAATACTCCTATTGAATGCTTTATCCAAAGTAGAAAGAATCCTTTTAGTGTCCAGGATACATTGTAATCTTACTTTCTTTTCATCTATACAAATATCCCCCATCAAGCCCAATACTTTCCCCTAAGCAAAGTCTTCAACATTATCAACTTCTATTGGTTTTCATATATAAGCTTATACAAATCTTCTTGTTGGAAGAAAAGCCTTACCTAATTCTACGAATCAGAGTTATATATACCTTCCCTAATACTTTCATAGGACCCTGACCTGAACTTTCATGTGTTGAGTAGAACGACTGGGAATGAGAAAGAAGGAAGACAGATAGCTGATAATGTTTGCCACACATGTGTATTAAGATTTATAGCATCTTATACACTAATTGTAGGACTGTGGTCAGCAGAAAGCTAAGTCAGACAATGTTGGCAAAAAGAACATAGGATGTCTCAGACACTTGGAACTGATTACCACAGTCTTTCAGGAGAGAAATCTCAGTTTGCAGGAAAGGAAACCGTAACTCCTTAGAGGCCCAGGTCTTGCTATGGTCCCAGACCAGACCTTGCCAAATCTGTACCTGGGCAAAGACACAGAACTAACATACCCTTTGTCCTTTCAACAGGGGCTCTGAGAAAGCCTAATATCAACTTGACTCCTAGTAGGGACCACATTTTTCCCCTAGAATGGCTTTTTGTCGTGGTCTGGTTATCAGGGCACATTCACTTGTTGACTGTGTCTGCTGAATTTTGGCAGTTCCAGAATCTTGCTCTGTTTCATAAAATTAAGTGATCAAAGAAGGATAAAAGGGAAAGGAGCAGAATGTGTGTGATGGGTGCTGAATAGGCATTTCAAAATAAGAAGCTTGTCTATCTATGCAATACTGACACAGGAGGTGATGCACTGATTGGTCAAGTATTCGCTTAATTCAAAAAGTAAATCATCTACCAATACACACGAGAGAATTTTGCTGGAAGTACATTTTGAGTCCTACCTTAATCTCCATCAGTTTCAAACTTACAGATCCAAAAGCTATATTATGAATATGCAGGCTACTTGAGAGACTTGTAAATGACCAGCTTGATATGCCTAAAAAAATCCAAAGAGGAGAGGCTTGACTCAAGCAGCTAAGTGAAACCTATTTGGAAGTCACTGCATGCCTATTGATGACAGAGCCAAGTGCCAGAGCAAGCTGGCTAAGTAAAGCTGACTGAATAGGGTATATTAAAAGAGGCGCCACGGAGGCTGATGAAAACCCAAGGACTGTTGAGGACTGGTGGCTCCCTAAGTGACCAGCCAGCAATGGTGCATTCATCCTTGCTGTATCCATGAGAGTAATCTTTAGCAGTAAGATGGGACAGGGCTCTATCTAGGCAAAGAGAATCAGATTTAAACATCAGCGAACTACAGAAGACACTCACAGGAGCTCAGAATCATCTTTGTCCTAACACCTTTGTCTACTCAGCTCATTTTCTTCATCCTTCAATCTATTTCACTTCCTAATGAATCAACTTTCTATAACTCAAAATTATACAAATAAAGCAAAATAAAATAATAACAACTGATCAAGAAATGAACACATTTAGTTTGCCTAGTAAACTTTAAAGGCTCCATGGAACTAAGAAAAGAGAAAATGTAATGTACCATACATTTCTGTATATTGAATAATAAAGAAAATGCAAACTTTAATCACCAAAACAAAATTGTATTATAGTTTGACACAGACACAAGACACTCTTTTTAGTAAGGGTGAACACATCAGGTATCAAGAAGCCAGAGGTTCTGAACTCAACAAGGCAAAGATAGCGAAGCCTCTGGAGGCTGACAAGATGTCTCAGTAGGTCAAAGCTCCTGCTGCCAAACTATATACCCTGAGTTCTATCTGCAGGAATCACATGATAGAAGAAGAGGAAGAATCCTCACAAGTTTTCTGCTGAACTTCATGTGTGCTCCATGCTATATGCATATTACATTCTCCAACACAAACTGAATAAATAAAATGCAATTTTTTTTAAGACAAAGAAGTCTATTTAGGTCCAGAAAGGAAACTATATATATATAGTTACTATTTTTATATACATAAAATATATATTTATATATATGTTAAATATATTTTAAATAGGCTGACCTTGAACTCACTATGTTGATGAGGATGGCCTTGAATTTTTTATCTTTCTGCCTCTTTGTCTTACTAACTGGAATTACAGTGTTCTCACATCAGACTTACATTTATCTTTTACTTATACTCCATTATGCTTTTCATTAAATCTGCTTAAACCAGAAGATAGGGACAAAGGGAAAGGTAGTCTTTCCACTAGATGTTGTCTCTCACATGAACACACAGGGCCGTTTGGTAATTTGACTTTTATGGAAGAATTGTGGCTCTTCAAATCAGCCAGCAAGGCCTTTCTTGACTTATTTTTCCACTTTGTATCGTCTAATCACCAACTTTCAACTAGAGATTGTACTCCCTTGTAAATATAAATATGTCTGTTTATAATGGAAAGACTCAGTAAGCCTGCTATCAGGAGGACTCAAGGGCTGGAGAGACGGCTCAGCCATTAAAGGCTAGGCTCACAACTAAAAATATAAGAGGACTCAAGCCCAAACAATGATCATATTTTTTTTCTAAGTATAAATGGAGTGCTGTTTCACTTTAAACTTTAATCACTATCAGACTGGATCTTGTTAAAACTGTGTTTGGTTGATCACCTTAATGATACAGAGCAGACATAGAAAACAACACTCGTTTCTTTTTGCTGGTGGCCATCTTTTTGAATATCACCTATGAATTTTTAGAAATACTCCCCTAAAATTTCTTTAAAAGACAATTTTTAAAAATCACTGCCATGTTAAGGTTTCTTATTTGCCAGTTTGTTGATATACCATCATTTATTTGAGCATTATAAAAATGTTTCAGTTTAGATGTTAGTGCCTCTCTTTACACATGAGGCAGTCAAACTCAGAATTAAGTAAATTTTTTTAAAGAGCTCAGTTATTAAAAATAAGAATCCATGCTCAGTACCAGATTCACCAAACTCTGCTGTGTTTTTCTCTGGATTATCTCTTTAATGGAAGGGTAATATATTTTTAACTAGAAAACCGTTTTTTCTCTACAAACAGGATTGGGTCAAATTCAAAAGGCTTCCAAACAACAAAAGAAACAGTCAACAGAGTGAAGGAACAATCCTGAGAATGGTGGCAATCCTTGCTAGATTAATTTAGGAATTAACTTCTAAAATTGTGTTGTACTGGATAGTTTTATGTCAACTGGACACAAAGTAGAATCATCAGAGAAGAAGAGGCCTCAACTGAGAAAATGTCTGCATGACATCCAGCTATAAGGCATTTTCTTAATTAGTGATTGATGGTGGGTCCAGACCATTGTGGTTGGTTCCATCCCTATGCTGGTGGTCCTTGATTCTATAAGAAAGCAGGTTGAACAAGCCATGAGGAACAAGTCAGTAAACAGCAAGTCTTTATGGCTTCTGCACTAGCTTCTGACTCCAGATTTCTGCCAGGCTTGAGTTCCTGCCTTCACTGCTTTTGATGATGTACTGTTATATGGAACTGTGAGCAAAATAAACCCTCTCCTCTCCAAGCCTTGGTGTTTCATCAGCAATAGTAACACTAATTGAGACAATTATGTAAAGAATCCAAGAAGTCAACGTGAAGAGAGCAAACAACCCAGTTAATTAATGGGCAGCAAAACTGAAGAGACACTTTTCAAATGAAGTTATACAAATATCAGCATGACCGTCAGTGGGAGAGGTTTGCCTAGTCCTACAGTGTCTTGAGATGTCTGGGTAGGTTGGTATCTGGGGAATCTCTCCCTTCTCAGAGGTGACTGGAAGGGGTGGGGGAGGTGCCATGTGAAGGGAGGATTGGGGGGAGAAAGGGGCTGTGATCAGGATGTAAAGTGAATAAATAAATTATTTGGAGAAAAGCAAGCAACAGTAAACACTAATAAGAATGAGCAGTAGGGCGCTGTGCGTAATGGATTTATGTAGGCACCAACTCAACTTGTCCATGTTCAATGAGTTGTAGAGGTCTATTCAGTAGCAGGTTCTTACTGTCTGTGTGTGGAGAGCAACCTATTTTAACTTTCAATTTCACCATTTACTAGATATCATTACTAATAGCAACTGAACCTAGATACCTATCCTTATAAAGCAACAACTGAGGAAATAAAAATGACCAAAGCATCTTGGCCCAGTCATCCCAGACATAGAGCTCTCCTAAGACAGTGTCTGCCTATGTGCTGTCATGCTACCTGCCATGACAATGACTCATTGAACCTTTGAACTTTAAGCTAGCTCCAATTAAATGTTTCCTTTATAAGAGTTGCTTTGGTCATGGTATCTCTTCACAACAATAAAACCCTAAGACAAAATTCTAAATAATTTGGACTCGAGTTCCTGAGAACTACAGTATTACAAACCCCCATATTACAATAAATATATTTGAAGAAGTTCCCTGACCGAAAGTCCTAAGGTCAGCAGGAAACTTTACTCAAGAATCTACATGTTCTAAACTAACTTCCCTCAAGTTTATGGATTCTCCCATGGCCCAGTGCCTATGAATCATACTGAATAATGAATTTCACCTTTCCTTAGTAGATTTGGCTGCATAACTAATAACCTTTAGGGCAGACAATGCTTTCAGGAAGCATAAAAAGGCTTCTGATGTAAAGTCTGTGTGGGGTCTGACATGGAAAAAGAAGATGCAACTACTTCAAATTCACAGATTTTAGTGACAGATAAAAATGGTTCTTTAATATGGCTGGCAAACTCTCTTGCACAGCCCTGAGAAAGAGCTTAGAGGTACTGAAGAGTCTTCCTTTGGGCTTGTTTCTAGATTCCAGAAAGCAACCAAACCAACAACTTCTAAACATAATGCCCATTTATTTGAGATTTATCATTCACTGAGCCCAGTATTTACATTGAATAGAGCTGTTTAGAGGAGAAAAGACCCTTGTAACTGAGTGTCTAACTAAAATATTATATTCCTGTATCAGCAGGAGTCCGCAAATAGGATGTGGCATTGTTTTACATCCCTCTCTGTCCAGATATTTTTCGACTAGGCCATCATTCATCAAGGTCTGAGTCTGATCCTCCCTCCTTTAATACCTCTTAAATACCATACCGCCATTAGAACTTCTGCTTCGTTGGTTGATGCTTTCCCCTTTCAAATTATTTCATCTCTCTTTGAAGCTACAAACTTCAGAACTGAGGAAAGGGAAAATGTTGATTTATTAGTGACAGTCTAATGTTCTCCATGCTGTTCCACATGACCATAAATACAGATTTCCCATTCTCTGCTGTATCATTTTTTTTCTAATATGAAAATATATTATTTGGTCCCAAGGTCCCATACAACTTTAATGTCCAGTAGGTTTATAGCTGACTACATCATTTGTCTTTAACACTCCTTACCTGATATATAAAACATAGACTCCCTGGGCTGATGTCATTATAAGTGCAATTATAGTGTGTCTGTGTCCTTTTTATTTTCAGTGCTTAAGACTCCAAAGTTCCCCAAAGGAACCTAAAAGATGTTTTATATAAATAATGGGTATGTGTGTCATTAATAAGTTAACACTTATTAAGTAAATAGGTGCTAAAACACAGCAAAAGCACTCTCTATGCATTGTTGAGTGTCCTCTTTACAACACAACCAAAGTAGACACCATGGCTCCTATTGAACTAAGAAAGACAATTCAGTGAAGGGAGAATAAACTATTTGTTGGAGGTGCCAAATTCTGGTTGTGGTGTAGCAAATAGGCACAGAAGTCTGTCTGGTTCTTATACATAGGCTTTCCCTTACTGCTCCAGTCTTTAAGCCTATCAAAGAAACAATGCCCACACCCATGCCCTTGTGTTTCACACTGCTATAAGGAAAGGTCTATTCATGCTGATTGGAGTGGCAACAGTACCCAGCCGTAATTTGAGGAACAAAGAACTAGGGGAGAGATCGGGTTTCCCACCAAACCCTTCCCAGGCAAAGCAGCAAACCAGAATAAAGTTGCAAAGGAGCTTGGAAATAGCATGCATGATGAGATACTGGTTCTTTAGGTTTGTGACCAGGGAAGCCTGAGGCTCCTGCTGCAGCTGCCAGGCCTGCAGATTAAGCCCTTTTTTCTTTCTTTCTTCAAAAACAAGAATGTTGAGACCCTAAACTTGTTTTCTTTTAAATGCTATAAGCCTTTCAGGAAACAGCTTCCTCTGGGAACCTGCTCATTACAGAGGCCCCTTGAAGAAGTGCCAAAGTGTAGTTAGGAGGGAGGGGGTTGAAAAGAGGGAAATGTTGGGTAGATTCAGTGGGGTTATTCGATGGTAGAAATGCCTTTATCCAAGGAACAGAAAATAGCCTGGTGCCTTCTCAGCCAGACAGAGCACACAGATTCCTGGGAAAGGAGCTTGCATTGGATGAAATTTAGCTAAAAACAGATTCTTGCAACTGAAGGCAATAAATTTAATAATTTTAACAATAGGTCCATATACTAAGGACTTTAAGCACTGAAGTCAGATCTTTTGATTGAACTTAACTCCATAGTCACCATGTTGGGAGATGTCTTTACAATATAAAAGCAAAACCACAAAAATATGAATTCAGAGAATAAAAAAGACATAAATGCCACAGGGATAAGACATGACCAAAGCTTTATTTGAACCCTATTTTGATGACAGATTTTATGTTGTACAGTCTCACCTATCAACATCTGAGAAAGAAATTCCAGATCTATAAGACTAATATGCAGCAAAGAATTATCCTGGAATGATAAAGAATAAAGAATGTGAAGATGTATTTTCTTGTGTCAAGATTTTATACCATCATGATGTCATTCTTTATGGATATAATAAAGAAGGGATAGAGCCATTGGATACACAATTACTATCATCCCCTGTGGAATGTTTAAAGGACATCAATGAGGTTATTCATCCCTGAGTATCATTCCTGCCTAAAGCCACCAGGACCTAAACACTTCATCTTTAGAATTCCCTCTTATAAAGCCCTCAGAAGAAAAACAAATTAGAAGACCATTGTCTGTGAGAAGAATGCAGAGATGTTCATTTTGGGGTCAGATTATCCTTTCTTTGTTTTCTTCCTAGTCGAGTTGTGTCACTATAGACAGAGGCTGAACTTTTAAGACTCTTGATTTCCTCAGAAGATACCATAAAACAATAGCTCAAAAGAATAGATAATCTCTGCAATTCCAGACATTATTGAGGTATTATACAGAGATTATTATTGCTGACATTATTACATTTGTCCAAAGAAGCACAAGCACATAAGACATGGGCATGAATTAATTTCTCACAATGTGATAAGTATGAGTTTGATTTTCATGTCTTATATAGTATGTGATGCTCTCAGAATCTCTATTTACTAGTGAACAAAAGGCTCCCGGGAAATTTTAATAAAACAAATCATAATAAAATTAAATGTTGCCTTCTAAATTCACAGAAGTCATGAGGCTTTGAATCAAGATTCAGACCCAGGAAGGCTAATTCAGACAACTTCTCATTGGTACTTAGATGGGAATTTCCTACACAATATGTTTCCAAACCAGGTCCTGTGGCTCCCTAGAAGTCGCCAAATGTGGGTAGGAATAACCCCAAAGCCCTCTTTCCCTCTCCAGCACACTTGCTTTTATTAATATTGCATATGCTATTTTAAATAAATTTATCATATTAAAAAGAAGTTTCATAACTGCTAAGCATTTATTCTAGACAGACTGTGTTATGTAGTAAGAGAATGAACCATGGGCTCTGTGGCGATTGACAAAGGAGAGCACAGCCAGTGTCATGTTGTTTGTGACATATTTTTTACAAGATTTCACCCTAATGCTGGTACTGAAGATAATTCCTCATTGAGACAATACTTGGGGTGTCTTGGGTGGAAGCCTTCATATTCTTAGCTGGCTGCTAAACAGCCTTAGAGTTTCAGCACTGTCCTTAGGAACAGCAGCCCTGCAGCCAGGTTCTGGAGGCCTGAACCCAAACAAAAGACAGGCAGCCTGGGATCCAAAGATGCTTGGTGAATAGACATTTCAGATGTAGAAAATTGATAGGAGTTAAGATAAATCTTTATTGTTTCATTTATCATCTGTGTTTCCTTTGCTAACAAATACATCATTTTAAAGATTTTCACACACTTCCACTGTGGACATTTCTTGTCAAAGTGTCTTAAATATAAAGACACAATATAAATATAAACAATATTTAAAATATTGTTTACTTGTTTAAAGGAAGAATAAGGATAACTTCTGGGAAATAAAAATGGCTTTAAAGAAATATTCCCAAAATAGCCTGGAATCTTGAAATTTCTTTGATGTCTCATTTTATATCATAAAATGTTAAAATAACCACTCTACATGTCTGGTCAAGCTAAAAGATTTGAGAAATGCCTTCTTTGTTCCTTTAAACATTAGCAGCTTCCAAATAGGCTTTATATATATATATATATATATGTATAAATGCTATTCTACTTGTAATTATAGGTTAGACATGTGGGGTGTGCATTGTAGCTATGTTTTTCACTAATTGTATCAGTCTGCGTTGCCATGAACAAAGTACAATAAAAAGTCTCAAAAAGACAATTTATGAGGAGGCCTCCAGTGAACTCATTAAGACAAGGAGCCTTGCCATCTTCAATTTGTTGTATTTTTACAAGGACTTTTGCAACAAACTATTCCATGATATTCTACTTATAAATGAGTTAATAATATCACCTTCACTCTACATGGCATCTTCTCCAAGGCACCAACATGAATTTGCTCCTCACAACGTCTTGAAGGGTACCAGGTATACCTGCAGCACATTGTTGTGGCTTGAATGAAAAGGGCCCTCATGGGCTGACGGGGAGTGGCATGATGAGGAGGTATGGCCTCATTGGAGTAGGTGTGTCACTGGAGGTGGGCTTTGAAGCTTCAAGTGCTTAAGCTAGGCCAAATGACTCACTTCCTGCTATCTGCTAATCCAGATGTAGAACTCTTAGCTATCTCTCCATTAAGGAAGTCAGGGCAGGAATTCAAGCAAGGCAGGGACTTAGAGACAGAACCTAATGCAGAGGTCATGGAAAGGTGCTGTTTACTTGCTTTTTTCCCATGGCTTCCTCAGCCTAGTTTCTTACAGAGCACAGGATGAGCAGCCCAGGGATGGCACTACCCACAGTGAAGTGGGCCCTCCCATGTCAATCACTAAGAAAATGCCTACAGCTGGATCTTATGGAGACATTTTTTCCAATTGTGTCTCCTCTTCTCTGATGGCTCTAGCTTGTGTCAAGTTGACATAAAACCAACCAGTACACCCCTTCTAATTGTAAAACTAAGAATCTTTCATTCTAGAAACTTCATTATCTAGAACAAAAGTGATTGGTCACTGTCTTAGTTAAGGTTTATATTTATATAACACCATAACCAAAAGCTTTTTGAGCAGAAAGGGCTTATTTATGCTTACACATTCCATTCACAGTCCATCAGGAAAGGAACTCATGGGAGGAAACCAAGGCAAGAATTGAAGCAAAAAACATGGAGGGGTGCTGCTTACTGGCTTACTCCCTAAGGCTTGCTCAGGACCACTTTCTCAGGGGTGACACCAACAGCAATGGACTTGACCCTCTGGCATCAATCATTAATTAAGAAAATGCCCACACAAGCCTACTGACAAACCAATTTTATTTAGACATTTTCTCAGTTGCTGTTACCTCTTCTCTGATCACTGTAGCTTGGATCAACTTGACAAAACCAAAAGCAAGCACACAAACAAAGACTCAATCATAACAATCACAACGTTTCCTTTCTTTCCTATCAAAAGTCCCATCTTGGATCTCGATTGAGATTGCATACTCCAGTGAGAACTTATGAGTAATGGTGGAAAGGCAGACTCATCATAAAGAACACTAGAAGTGAAATCAGTTGGAATCTCAGATGTTTACTAGCTCTGTCTCTACACAAGAGTCATCTTGCCTTGTTAAAGCACAGTGTGCTTATCCAGAAAACAAGGATAAAATATCCGATATCATTAGAATTATCTATGTATTCACCCTTTTTACCTTGAAAGTACTCTGTCATTAGCTTAGTATCTAGCTGCCCAGATAATTATTATTCTGGAGAACGTAACAAGGTACAACCATAGTGTTAACTTTGAGACAAGATGCAAGAAAGATCAAGATGCACTCTGAAGGTTAGCCTTAGCACCTATCTATGATTCTCTGATCATTATTGTTCTTTCATTCTTTCTTCTTCTATGCTGATAAGCACTCAGGCAATGTACTCAGAGTTGCAGTGCCCAAAGCGCACTGTGACAATGCTTAGGAGCTTAAGATAAAGAAGTAAAACATGGGATCATTGTGAGTACTGAGACTGTTGGACCAGAGCCACCATAATAGCCCTGAATTCTATCGATGTACACGAAAGAATAATAACTTTATATCTTGTTCATGTTATTTAGGTGTGGGACAATTTTAATATTACTCTCTGACAGGTTTAATCACTGTTGAAACTGTAATTATTTTCATTTTGTGATAATTTGAAGAGATCCACTGTGTAAACCACTTCTCACGCTGTGTAGATAAAGCTGTCATCTGTCCATGACCACCTCAGTTATACCATGCAGAGTGATGGCCTAAGGACACACAGGGTGTCAAAATGCCCCCACTCAAAATGGTTTCCCATTGTCTTCTTTTCCTCAAATCTGATTTCAACCAATCTTATGACTCTGGCCTGACACTCCTTATGAGGTACAGTAGACTACTGATACCTCATCATTCTTAAAATATTTTCTCCTAATATCCCAGGTGTTTGTAATTCTCTAAACTTGGACTATCTTTCTTGTATGCTCCAGTGAGTGACTGATTTGGCATGCATAACTCTTTTGGTCTTGGTTCCTCTATAGCCAATAATAAATCCACATGTATGTTATGGTTGTTAACTTGGTATTTTGGGTGGACTCCCAACAGTGGGAGTGGTTATCTCTGGCTTGTTTGCTTGCTCTTAGGACCCTTTTTCTCCTGCCAGGTTGTCTCACTCATCCTTGGTATAAGGGTTTGTGCCTGCTATTATATCTTTTTATTTTATTTTATTTTATTTTTATTTTTGATACTTTATTTACATTTCCGATGATTCCCCTTTTCTTTGGAAACCCCGTGTCCCCTCCCCCTCCCCGCCTCTGTGAGGGAATTCCTCCTCCCACCTACCCGCCCACCCATTCCCATATTCCCACCTTGACATTCCCTTTTACTGGGGCCACTAGCACCCTCAGGCCCAAAGTCCTCTCCTTT
>JAPYYD010002841.1:0-14843 GCA_028551405.1 Uromys caudimaculatus
AATTCTACCTCTTTGATTGAGGTTTCCTGTAATTCTTTAATGGATTTTCGAATTTCCTCTTGAAAGGCTTCTCGTTGTTTATCTCTGTTCTCTTGTATTTCTTCAAGGGTCTTATTCATTTCTTTCTTAAAGTCTTCTATCATCATCATGAGAAATGATTTTAAATCTGAGTCTTGCTTTTCTGGTGTGTTGGGGTATCCAGGGCTTGCTGTGGTGGGAGACCTGGGTTCTGAGGGTTTGGAGTCCTCTTGGTTTCTGTTCTTTATGTTCTTACCCTTGCCTTTTGCCATTTTGTTGACTCTGATGTTAGCTGATCTTACTCTGTCCGGTTGTGGCTTGCCCCTCCTGTAGATCTCTGTGTCAGTACTCCTTGAAGACCAGCTCTCTCTTATAGGTGTTTGGGTTTGTGGAGCTGTCCCTCAGGGTCCGCTCTGGGGTGCAGAATGGAATCAGAAGGATCTTGTCCCCAGCTGTCCCTTGGTTCCTATGCCCCAAAGTTTCTCTAAAGGTCTCTCTTGATCCAGAAATGGTGGTTTTGCCTGTGCTGAAAGGTCTGTCAGCACTTCTGGGATTCCCTGTTCACGTGGAGCCTTGTGGCCCAGGCTGAGGTCCCCAGGCACCAGTGTAAATCGGAAAGTTCACAGTTTTTCTGTCCCTGGGTTCTCAGGCCCCGGAATCCCAGCAGATCCGGGCGGGTCTGGGTGAGAGCTGCTGCTCCCCTCAACCCCACTCTCGGCCCTTCCAAGCTCCTGGGAGGTTACCTTTCTAAGGCGCTCGTTGGCTACTGACTCCTGGCGTCACAGGCAGAGGTTTCTGCCCGCAAGTGAAATCCGGAAGTTTCGGAGTTTTTCTGTCCCCAAGTTCTTAGGCCGCGGATCCCGGCAGATCCGGGCGGACCTGGGTGAGAGGTGCTGCTCCCCTCAACCCCACTCACGGCCTTTCCAGGCTCCTGGGGGGGCACCCCTCTGTGGTGCTCGTTGGCTACCGACTCCTGGCGGCGCAGGCAGACTGCCATCAGATTTCATTCATCCCATGACACCCTTCAAAAGCTGGATACCCAAAGCCAGAAAAATTGCTTACAGTAATACTCAGGCCATCTGAGTATCATAATTAGTGTGTGTGTGTGTGTGTGTGTGTGTGTGTGTGTGTGTGTGTGTGTGTGTTGCATTTGAAATTGTGTGCATACACATGGGAGCCGGAAGTTGACGTTAGGTGTCTTCCTCTAATTCTCTCCACTTTATTTATTTATTTATTTATTTATTGGAGACAGGGTCTGTCACTGAAATGGAATTTATTGGTTCAGTTAAGCTGGTTGGCCAGCAAGCCCCAGGAGCTTTCACATGCCTCTCATACCCAGTGCTGGTGTTACAGATGACCGTTGTCATGAGCACACTATGCCAGAAACATTGATGAACATGTTTGTGCCTTTTCACAATGTCAGTTTTGTTTAAATAGCAATAAATTCATAAATTTATATGTTTCATTGACAGCAGTGTGTCATATAATCCACCTGCCTTGGTAGCCTCGTTGAGGTGAATGCAATTCTATTCCAGTCTTAATTATGAATGTTAATTCTCAGATCACAGTAAATATACTATGTGTCTAAATGCACATGGGTTACAGAATGATTGTTAGGCAAACAGGCTGCAGCAGGGTTCAAGAGGTTTCAGAAATGGGCTGAGAAAGAGTCTGCATCACTAGGACAATGAACTGGAGGTGCCTGCTCCTGGAACTACTAGGGTCAGGTTGGAGAGCAATGCTGCAGAGTTCAGCTGTGAGGTGTGGAATGAGAAACAGTAGGTCAGGTCTGGGCCAAGATGGCAAATAGGCAGACTGGCAGTCAGTTGGCTAGGTTGCATCAGTGCAGGGGAGGAGGCTGAGCCAAAGCTTCAGGCACAGCTGAGTTCTTGCTCTTAACCCACAGGCCATGTGTCAGATGACGGTTTCCATGGTACCTGGTCATCGAAGGGTTCAGGTACTTGTTACTTTATGTGACCCGTGCAATAGAGTCACCCCCTTTCCTTGGTCTGATGTGTGTGATAAGTTCTTGAGCCAAGTTTCCTGATAAGATTTTAATGTACCCATGTGCTTTTATAGTCTCAATTCAGTCTTACAGAACCATAGGGATAAGTCATTTATCAGCTGTGCTGGGTGGGTGGTGTCTGGCAGATGCTGTCATTTCTGGTTCCACCCAGGGGTAGTCATCCTTTTCCCTCACAATAGAGACAAAAGATGCTTGTAAAATGGAGTATCCTAGGGCAAGGCATAAATCGAAAGACCACTGTTTTATACAACATGGAGTAAGTTAGAGCAGGGACACCTGGGTCTCAGCACTTGACACACCCATGTAGGTGCTTGGGTTCCAAACTCAAGGCCTCCTGCTTGCATGGTAGCCACCCCCTCCCATCCCCCTCCCAGCCCAATCTTAGTTCTTTCAACCCATCCTTTCTCCTCTCTCCAACAGAACATTTCTGTTCCAGTCCAGGAGGATCTTGGCATTATGCCTGGAGCAATGGGACTTAGATTGTGGGGGTGTTGGGTGGTGGGAGTGTCTGAAATACAACCACATGGCCCTGAGGAGACCTTTGTCCAGCTCATAGTGCTGGAAAGTTTTCTTCATGTCCTGAAAGTACATCTTTACTCTTCCCCAGCCTCAGGAAGTTGTGTGGAAGAAATCAGCACATATCTCTTACGACAAGTTGCCTGCACCACCCATAAAGGCCTCAGAATATGTCATCTTTTATCCACCCCATTTCTTCTGGAAATGTAGCCAGGTGGAACTGCTTCAATGTATGTAGAGGGTTGGCTTTGGGGACTGTCATTGCAAAGCCATATATGAGACCACTTAGAATTCTTTACATTGGGAAACAATTCGTAATATGGTCACAAATAGAAGTGGCCCGGGCCCTCACAGCATTGCGGAGGAGGAGTAGTGGAGGACTGGGATGTGCATGAATGTGTACTGAGGGAGAAGAGCAAGGACTGGAAAGCCCGGACTATGGGGCAGGGGTATGGGGACATGTTTAATGGTTTATACATGTATATATTAACATTTTTAACTACTAACATTTTGGTAGATCTTTATTAGTCCTTTTAAATATGTTTGAGGCTGGAAGGTTGCCTCAGAGGTTAAGAGCATGTGCTGCTCTTGCAGAGGACCAGAGTTCAGCTCCCAGCATGTACATCAGATGCCTCACAACCTGTGACCACAGCTGCAGGGGAATTTTACACTTCCGTCTGCATGTAGCTAATTTTATATAGAGGCCAGGTGCAGAATTGTCCCCTTCAGTGTCGTGCTGGTGCTCAGAAAGTTTGGACTTGGGATTTCAGATCTTTGGGTTTGGATGACGGATTCTCAACCTCTATCGCCACAGTGACGTTGCGTGGACTACCCTAGGGAGTGATGAATATGCCGGCGCAGGCCTCACACCCAGCCCCAGGAAGGCGGAGGCAGAAGGATAGGAGTTCAAGGTCATCCTCGGCTACACAGGAGATTCAAGGGCAACCTGGGCTACATGAATCCTAGTCTCAAAAACAAACAAACCCAAATCCTGTGTCTATGTGTCTCTTTCTTTTTCCAAATGTGATAGTTTTTTAAAAAAGAGAATGAAAAAGGGAAAGAGAAGCCTGGAGGAATGCCTATTAAATGTGATTAGTGGTGCTCTCCAGGAATTGTGGTTATGGGTAATACTTTTATTATATTCACTTACTTATTTATTTTTTGGGAGGACACATATGTGCCACAGTGTATGTGTAGAAGTAAGAGGACAATGTGTGTGTGTGTGTGGGGGGGGATCTTTCTTTCCATCTTGTGTGTTCTGAGGCTTGAAGTTAGAGCATCAGTCTTGGCAGCCAGAGCTTTACCCTCCTTGCTAGCCCTGACATTTTTTCCTGTGTCTTTTTTTCCTACTAGTGTTCCCTGAATTTCCTACAAGAAAGCTATGTTACTTTGTAGTACTACTACTTACATTACTTAGTAGTATCTTAAAATGATTAAAACAGAGTTTTCTTCTAGACTTATCCTTAGACTTTGCAGAGTAGGGTATGCAGAGTTGTCATGGTCAAAGAGGCAAAACCAAAGGGCTGGGGTCAGGCAGGGCCTGACAATGCCTGAGAAAGTTCCCATGAGCCTGTGCAGAAGGCTCCACATCTGTCTTAGTTCATTTTCTGCTACTATGGCAGAATACCCAGGAACCCATGATTTGTAAAGAAAAGAGGTTGATTCTAGTTACAGCTAGAAAGCTCAAGTCTGGGTGATGTCTCATGCTGTGTCATAATGCAGATAACACTAAGGTAGCAGACGAATAGAGGAGCAGTGAGCGAGCTGGAAAATGGGACATGATTTATGACAAGCTGCTTCCTAGGCAATCCAGGCCTGTAAAAGGAGGAATGTACCTTGATAATCTCTAATCATGTCTCACAGACCCCAGCCTCTCTCCATTCCATTATCCTGGGGACAGAAGTCACATTTTAACCATGGCACCATGGATTTACTGGTTTTAGAAGGTTCCTTCTCACACATGCTGTCAGCCCAATTCATACATCTGCCCCTGCAGTGTGGCATGGCTGTTCCCAAGGCATGGCTACTCCCCAGGGCATGGCTGCTCCCCAGGGCATAGCTGCTCCCCAGGGCATGGCTGCTCCCCAGGGCATAGCTGTTCCCAGGGCATGGCTGCTCCCAGGGCATGGCTGCTGCCAGGGCATGGCTACTCTCAGGGCATGGCTGCTCCCCAGGGCATAGCTGCTCCCCAGAGCAATAGGCACAGTTTTCCCTGTAGGAATGCTTACTTTTTGGAGAGAAAGGATCTCACTATTTCCTGGATGGAACTTGAACTCAGCCCTCCTGCCTCTGCCTCCCTGCTAGCTGGAATGAAGAAACACACCTCCTATTTTTTGAAAGCCCTGGTGGCCTTGGAGTCATGACACCAGTCTATTGTCCACACAGGCCAGCTGGACATCATCTCCATGGCTGAGACGAGCATGATGCCAGAGGAGATCGAGCTGGAGATGGCGAAAATCCAGCGTCTCCGTGAAGTCCTGGTCCGTCGAGAGTCAGAACTCAGGTTCATGTGAGTGAGTGGGGAAGCAAGGGTCGAGGTATGGAGGACAAGAAGTAGCCTGGAGTGCTCGGGGTGGGAGTGGGGTGTGGGAGGGGTGTGACCGAGCATCACATACTAAGATTGAGACCCTAGAAGCAACAAAAAAAACCCTTATGGATGCCACATGCTCTCAGAAGCAGCCCGGACTAAACTTCCTTCCTTCCTTCCTTCCTTCCTTCCTTCCTTCCTTCCTTCCTTCCTTCCTTCCTTCTCTCCTTCCCTCCTTCCTTCCTTTTTCATTTTTGGTTTTGGTTTTTTGAGACAGAGTTTCTCTGTAAAACAGCCCTGGCTGTCTTGGAACTTACTTTATAGACTAGGCAAGCCTCAAACTCACCGACCTTGGCCTCCTGAAAGCTGAGATCAAAAGTGTTGCACCATGCCCAGCTTAAACTCAGTTTTCTTAATTAAAATAATATTTAAAGAAAGAAAATAGAATACTGACAACTTATAAAAATACATTCTGATTTTTGGTGAGGGGAGAAGGGATTAGGGTCAACATAGTCTTTTCTCTTTCTGGAAATCCCAAGCTTCCTGGAAACCTTATGAAATTTGTCTTTATGTTGCATCTTTCCTATTTTAAGTGGGAAATACCAGAAACTAGTTATTTATGGCATTTTTCAAAAGCTCTGCTCTCTGGCCTGTCATGTGGTAGGTGTGTTTTTGTTGTATTGAGAAATGCTTTTGAATTCCCCATCTCCTTGGAGCTAGGCTGGACTTGGCTCACCAGCTCATAAGAGATCATTAGAATCCTAACAGTGCAGTGTCCTGCAGGGGATGCTGTGATAGCCACAACCCTGATGAAATTATGCAGGCATGTGGACACACAAGCGTGGATATGCAACCATGTATACTGGTGTGTGTGTGAGTGTGAGAGAGTGTGTCTGTGTGTGTGTCTGTGTGTGTGTGTGTGTGTGTGTGTGTGTGTGTGTGTGTGTGAGAGAGAGAGAGAGAGAGAGAGAGAGAGAGAGAGAGAGAGAGAGAGAGAGAGAGAGAGAAAAGGCAGGTTCTCATTTTCAACCAGGGGAGATATAAAGCTTGTTTATAGGGGAACCAGCAATAGCATTCCAGGAAAATGGCAATATCAAGGTGAATATTCTGTAAATGTACAGCTGGCCTCTTGCTTGTTCTAAGGTGATGTGGTATGATGTTTAGAGGTAATTTTTTTTAGTTATATAAAACACAAAATACACGCTTTTCACAAACATTAATTTTATATTAATAAAAAGAATATTAGATTGCCACTATAACCTAGAGAAGTGGGTGCCGTCATCTACTATTTCTTACTTTGCTTTATTTTGTGACAGTGGCTCACTATGTATCCCAGGATGGCCTCTCCAGTGCTAAGTACTGATGCGCACTCCATGTTCAGCTGTTACTGCCTTGTTAAACAAGACTCCTGGGTTGAGCTTGGACTAGCCTGCTCCCAAGGCTTCAGTTCTTTCCCTGTCATTCATTAGGGCCGAGGATACCCACAGGGGCTGCCCTAGTGTGAGGCAAGAGCACACTGTTTGCACTGAGGGGGCTCTATCAGACAAAGCTGGATGAGTCTAGTTAGGTGACTCAGACTCCCTGGGCTTTGGTGCTCCTCAGTGCAGAAGGAGAGCACCTTTCTCTAGGACTGCCTGGTGATCTGAGTCCCCAGAGAACAGAGAATTTTCCAAAAGAAAATGTTTCTAAAAAATGGGTTCTAACAGGCACAGCAAAGAGTTAGGAGATGGGGACACCTTCCAACCCCTTGGAACCCAGGGATACTGGAAGAGGACTTCCAAACACCACAGTCTGCAAGGCCTAGGCACAGCCACCTTCCCTGGCTCTCTGAGAGGTCTCTATAACCAAAGAGAACATACAGCAATTCCTAAACTTGAAGGTGCTTATACTCAAGTGAACTTAGTTCAGTCAGGCAGGAGTTGTGTTTGTGTGTGCACTGCAGAGTCCCCTAGCCCCAGCAAACAGTGGGCTAGTACTGATCTAATTCCTAAGCAAGCACACTGCCCAGGCTACTGGACATGGAATGAATGGGCACTCTAAAAGACAGTGAGCTAGAACTGTGTTCTTATAAAATAGAAAACAAAACATAGCAGGAAGCTGGACCGGACAAACCTCTCAGCTGCCTGCCTGCTTAGTAGCACCTTCTGCCAGAAGTGAAGCTGGGGAGCACCACCCACCAGATGGACCATGCCATCATTCCTTCCTCTGTCTGCTTAGTAGCACCTTCTGCCAGAAGTGAAGCTGGGGAGCACCACCCACCAGATGGGCCATGCCTTCCTCTGCTGATTTTTTTTTTCAGTGCTGCCAATGCAGCAGGGTGCATGATTATTACATTTGGCAGAGGAAGAGACTGATACTCCGGGTTAAAGGAGCTGCCCCAGGCCTCCCAGATGGGAAAGAGGGGGTTAGAACCGATGCCTAGTTTCTGCTTCACACCCCTTTTCTCAACATAGCATTCTGGTATTGTCTCCCCCTCTGAAAAATGGAGAGTAGCATTGACTACAGCCATTCACTGTACTTGGAATGTGGCAGATCTTGGTTTAATGCTTTCACTGGCAAGACTGCTGTTAATAGAATCCCTTGGAGGAAGGGTTCAGAGCATTCCCAGTTTACAGATAAGAAACAATGTTCCCTTTGTCTGGAAATAAGCAAACCAAAGCATAAGGATACAAGAAACAACATGTTATGCATTAAAAATAAGGCAAAAAATATATACAAGGTTGCTTTAGAAGACTGAGGACCCCTCCAGCCTGGAGGTACTTGGGATGGCTGGAGGATGTGTTTATTGCTGCAGGAGCAATAGGTGCCAGTTTGTGAGGAAGGAAAGAAGGGAAGGAAGGAGAGAATAAAAGAGGGATGTGAGAGGGAAGGGAAGGAGGGAGGAGGGAGGGAAGAAAAGGAGGGAGGGAGGAGGGAGAAGGGAGAGGGGGGAAGGGGAGTGGAGGAGGAGGGGCTGTAGGAACTACCAAACATTGATGGGCGTTACCTGCCTGTAGTAGGGACCTTATCCCTCTGCCCCCCCCACCCCCTCTGTTACATGCACACTCTCTTGGCCTAGAGTAAGAGGGAGACAATGTCAGACTCTGTACTCTCTTGAGTGTTTTCAGAATCTCTGCCTGACCTGAACCTAGCAGCCTTTGGATGTACCAGTGACAGTCATGGCCACAAGGAGATTGGTTCTGTTGTACATGCTCATGATGAGCCCACAGCTGCTGTGTGACATGAATTAGCCTGTATCCCACCGTCCAGGTGGCTGTCTGCAGACCCTGTTCAAACCAGGTCTAGTGGCAGCTGCCACCTATCCTTCTGCTCACCCCTTATCTGCTGGCTCTCCTGTTGTCTTGGATGCCCGGCCTATGCCTCCTCTTTCTCCTGGCAGAATGTTGAGTAGAGAGGGAGATGCACCCTTTTCCTGAGCACTGGTGAGAGTTCAGAAGTGTCTCCTATTATTTGGGCCCAAGGCAAGGCAGCTAAGAGCGACTGTTTCCTGGGGGCTCTGAAATGCCACATAGTGTGCCCTACACATGGCATAATGTGCTCACAGAAACCAACAAAATGTAATTTCTACTCTTCCCCTTTGTGAATGGAGAAACTGAGGGAAGAAAGACACGACTCACTCAGGGTGAGTAGCTAGTGTGCAGCAGAAGCACAGCTTGACCCCATGGTATCTATCTTGGAGGCAGAGCCTCCCTGAAGCTAATTCCAATGCAAAGATCCCCTGTCCCTTAACTGGTTGCCCAGATGCCCACACTGGGTTTTGTCTTGCTTCACCATTTTTGTCAGGTCCCAAAGAAACCTGGGACATAGCTCACATCATGGACCACACATTGCTACAGAGCCCCTCTCTGCCTTATTCTCCAAGGGAGCACCAGCACCTACAGACTCTCACAAGGAGTCTGGGGACATCTCCTTTTCCATTCACAGCACTCTGATATTCCCAAGAGGCCTTCTCAGCCCCCCCACCCCCACCCAAGACCATAGCTAGAGCCACCTGATGGCTTCCAGGTGTGCTAGGTTTCTGACAAATAGCTGTCTCAGGTTGCTCACCTACATTTTCCAGTCTTCCTTTAGCTGAGCACTCCCTGGGCGCTCCTGGATTCTCAGCTACAGCACTTCCAGCCAAGGGAGGAGCCACCTCCTCAGACTTACTCTGTGGAACCTTACTAACCAGCACTGCCCCAAGTGTCCAAGCTGTGGCCAATGCTCTTCACCCACCGATCACACCCTTCTTACCAACATCTCCCACCCACCGACCTCCTGGCACCATGTGCCTACTCACCGTTGCAACCCTCAGCTTGACAACATTGTCCCATCTACTCAGGGTCAGGTCCCAAAGAAACTCAGGACAAAGGGCTGAGATGCCTTAACATATGAAAGCAGATGCTGGCTGCCAGGTTCTTCCAGCAGCACAAGTACCTATTACAGAGTCCTCAGTGCTTCTTACCCAACCCTCTCTCCACTCTAAAGCTCTCTAGCCCAGGAGATGGACTCTGCTTCCCTTCCCCAGCTTCTCCTTTTCTATATAACCCAGTCATTTTTGCACTTTCTTGGTCCTCAGCTCCTGGTTCTTGGTTCCCTCTCTTGCCCTCTCTCTTCTTTGTTCTCTCTTCTCTTCCTTCCTCTTCCCAACCCCCTTAAGCCATGGCCTGGTTCAGTCTAGACCCTTCTAGATGCCTCTGTGGAACTCTTCCTCATATCTACAATAAAACCCTTCTCCTTGACCTTGGAGTGGTCCTGCCTTGGGTTGAGGGTAGGGAAGGGACACAAATCAAACAGGGTGTCCTTTCTTTAGCTAGAAACTGTGCTAGGCAGTTTTCTGCTCTGATAACAAACAACTAGAATAGTGAATTCATAAACAAAGGGTTCTCTGGGCTCATTGTTTCAGGTCTGTGATCGGTTGACCTCATTGCTTGAGCCTGGGATGAAGCAGAATACCTTGGAAAGGGAGGAAGAAGAGATGGGGCCCCATAATCCTTTATGAAAGAATTCCCTCCAAGACCTAACTTCCTCTTACTAGGCTCTACCACCTTCTAAAAGTGCCATGCTTGGGACCAATCCTTTAACACATGGGTCTGTGGGAGAGACTGTAGATACAGGATACAGAATTGTGGTTTGGGACTTGCAAATCCTAAGCCCCAAGTTAGTAAAGCCAGCCCACTAAGAGCTTGCTCTGGAGCCTTGTTTCTGCAAGGATTCCTGGGAACCTCTGTAATGGTTCATTTTGAGTGCCAATTGGAATGGGTTTAGGATCACCCAGGGAACACAGACTGAATGAAAAGGGAGACAGTAGAAAGCCACTTGGGTAGCAGCATTCATCTTTCTGCTTCCTGATGGTGGCTGTGATGTGCCCAGCTGTCTCAGGTGCCTGATGCCACGCCTCTCCAGATATGATGGTGTGCACTCACAGTAGTAAGCCCAAAGAGTCCTTCCACCCTTCCACTGCCTTTTGTTAGCTATTGTATCCTAACAGGAAAAGTAACTACAACGCTCACAATATTGATATTTTTTGAGTCTTCCTCTGGGCCCTGGCTTCCTAACAAAAAAAAATATATCAAGACACCCAGGCCCATGAAATCAAGTTATATGCCACAGTCAGATTACAAGGCCATGGTCAGGTACATAGCTTGGTTATAAAGGAGCCCTCAGTGGTGTGTGTCTCCCAATCTGAATACCTAGTGTGTCTTCCTTTTAGCTTGCTTGCCCTCTGGCTCTAAACCTACAAAATGGCATTTTGAGCTCTCCTTGTTGAGGTTTATCTTTATGGACTTTCCTAGAAGAAGTCACGGAGCCCCTGGGTCTCACAACCCCCCACCCCCCACCCCCCCCAGCAGGCAGCAGGCCGCTGGAGGCCAATGCTGAGGCTGTTCTCCTCCTGGACACTCTTGTCCCTCCCTCCCTGTCGTGCTGCTACAATCTCAGGCTCATTGTCTTTCCTTTCATCCTAGCCAGGGATCACATCATTAGCTTGTGATAACTCCTGCAGCCCTTGGCTGCCTGTCTTAGCTTCTCTTTGTCTCATATCCCTCTTTGTTCCTACTGTTTATCTGGGTTCCAGAAAATTAAGTATCTTCAGTCTCCCAGTGGGGTGGGCTGGTTATCTCTATGCTCTACCCGCTGGTTGGATTTTCATAAAAGGGATGTGTGGCCTGCCTCTCAGCTTGCTCTAGGCATTTGCAGCTTTTAATCAGCCTGAGTCAGAACTGCATCAGGCGATGAAGATAATTATGTGAAGGGTACACTTCAGGATATACCTCAGGTCCTGGGACTCTAATATATTCTAATATT
Organism: Uromys caudimaculatus; assembly: GCA_028551405.1. NCBI lineage: Eukaryota > Metazoa > Chordata > Mammalia > Rodentia > Muridae > Uromys > Uromys caudimaculatus. The sequence goes on from JAPYYD010002841.1 coordinate 11,373, forward strand.
TCCAAAGCTGTGCTTGAACCCTAGAACCATGTCATTAAGAAGCACAATGTTTGAAGAAGAGTGCAAGTCCCAGGAACCTGACCAAGATCCCACACAGCAGATGCACACACTGTAGACAGCAGCTATGCTTGGGAAGATTTCCTGGGTATTGATGTATTGATCCTCACAGCTCTGGAGGTAGATGATATCTTATACTCATTTTATAGATGAGAAACTGGGGCATAGAGAGGTCAAGTCACTAAACTCAGGCTTGCATAGTTTCTGATAAACAGCTGAGAGTAGTGTGACCTGGGCTGTCTTTGGGGGTAAGGATAGGGACAAATCAATGGTTTTTAGGTCTAGTTTCTATTACCAACTCTGTGGCCTAGAACAAATATTTGCCCTGGTGAAGCCTCAGTTTCTCCAATTGTACAAAGGGGACAATTATGTCTCCTTAGTAGTGCTGTAGCAAGGGGCAAACTAGCATGGCACATGTGAAAGTGGGCGGCTCTTTCCCCGGCACTATCCCTGGCACTCTGCTCTGAGGGAGGGTGAGGTACCATGACGGCTTCCTCTTCTTCAGATTCCTCTCTGAAAGCCCCTCCCCCGGGAGGAGCTTAGACTAAGGGTTTGTCCCAAGAGCCTCTGATGATGGGCTGGCTCTGGGTATAGCTCTAATAAATCTGTAGGGCTGAGTGTATAGCATAAGTTATAGAATAAGTGTTTACCTAGTTGTAAAGGAAGCCCTTTTCATTCCCCACACTACAGGCCAGTGATCCTAGCACTCACGGATGGATCAGAAGTTCAAGGTTATCCTTGGCTACGTAAGCCTGAAGGCCAGCCTTGGCTACATGAGACCCTGTTTTAAAATTGAACAAGTCCAACTTTACAACTGTGTCCAAACTATATCATTCTTTTAATTAACAATCTGTGTCTTTCTCTTCCCTTTAACCTGTTAGGAAGAGCTTCATGCTAAGAGCAAAGCAAAACGCAGTGTTTATGTGACATGTCTCAGCCACACTCTGCCCTGCTGCACTCTAATTTTAGATAGTATATCTCAGAATAGATCATTGGTGCTTGAGCCAGGTGTGAGGATGCTGGGCTGCACCTGCCTCTTGAGAACTCTAGGGAGTGTCATGGTTACCTGTTCCAGAGCAGGTAGAGGTAGGCAGTGAGTGGCTCCACTCCTGCCATCATCAATTCTGAGATTCATGAAGTCTGAGCTCACTCAGCCTTACCAGTTCTTCTGTCTGGTGGCACAGTCCACTTGCCCCACATGAAGAGACATCCTTAATTACAGACGCTCTAAAAAGCATCTCATTTGGACAAAAGATGAAAGAACTGGAGAGACAGTAAGGGAACTGAGGAAGAGGTCTGGAGAGAACAGGGCAGAGGCGAGCAAGAGAGAGGAGCGAAGACAGACCACAAGATGGCAACCACGAGATGGCTAGATTTCTGTTCTCATTTTGTTTGTTTTAAGGTGGGGTCTTCTTATGTAGGTCAGGATGGTCTCAAACACATCATCCTCCTGCTCCTGAGTGCTGGGATCACAGGAGTATATTGTTGCCCTCATGCCTAACTCCCCTGAGGGATTCCTGAATGTTTTACGGATTGTGGGTGGGTCTAGGTTCTATGAAGAGAGCTCAGGCCTGGAGCTGTGACACAGGGTGGGATGCAGCACAAGGTCGAAGGGTCAAATATCTCACACGCAAAAAAAATTGTCTAGGAGCTCGGTATGTTGGTACACATCTGTTATCACGGCGTATTTGGGAGGCAGAGGCAAGAGGATGGTGAGCTGGAGATCAGCTAGGTCTATTTAGGAAAACCCTCTTCCCATGCATAAACCCACAAAACAACTCTCCAGTCTGTGAACGAGGATCTTGAACATACTAGGTGAGTGTTCTACCACTGAGCTACATCCCAAACTCAATACTTTGATTTTGTTGTTGCTGCTTTAAAACACATATTGCTATGTCACATCAGGAAATAAAGGTAGAAAATCACATGGGAGAGCACAAAAATCCTTAAATGTGAGCAGCAAAGACTTCACAATGCTCATAAGAGCCTCATTTGCAATAGAACACTCAAAGCAAACCCAGAAGCAACTCAAATCTTATCAGAGGGAGAAAACACAAATTGTTTTGTGGCCTAGTTATATATGGAAATAATATACAGTCATGTATCAGCATCAGCATCAGGCATGTATACAGTACATCTCACAAGCATACAATGTGCTGAGGAGCCCTCCATCTACTGGTAACAGACTTGGTGCAGAAACATGAGAACCTAAGACTATGAGAATCCCCAGAATCTACATTAAAAAAAGAGGTGAATGGTGGTGGTGGTAGTGGCAATGCGTGTCTATAATTCTAGCTCTGGGAGGTTCAGACAAGAGGACCCCTGAGGTTTACCAGCCAGTCTGCCTAGCTTAATCAGTGAGATCCAGGGCAATGAGAGAGCCTGTTCCATAAAATAAGGTGGGTGGAATCTGAGGAAAGACACTGAGGCTCCTCCTGGCCTCCACATGCATGCGCACATTCAAACTCACAAAAACAAAAGGCATGGTAGGTAAAAGACTTGTGTGAAGATGAAAATACATAAAAATCAAAATCTATAATGATGCAGGCATCAATATTCAAAATATGGGTATAAAGTAAAATATTAACATAAACGATTACCCAGCTCATGGTAGAACTTAGCTGTTAGGGAACGTGGGAGCTGTGAGAAGGCAGTGCTTCTAAGTGCCTGTGGCAGCTGGCAGCGGTTAGAGTAATCCTTCAGCAAACTTTCTCTGAGGGAACAGAGCCTGATTCAATGGGGCCAACACTCTCTGTGACTGGCAAGAAGCTCAGAACTCTTTTAACTCTTAAGGAGCCGGAGCTGATTGCAATTAATTGCTGCAGATAGCAGCAGGGGATTAGAAAAGGGAGGAGTTTAACTACTTTAGCTGGGCTGCCCTTAGCTCTAACTTAGGGTCTTGGAGCTCATTAACTCTTTGGGATCTGGCAAGAAATAAAAAGTAATGAACGAGCAGCTTCCGGTGACGGCCGGAAACCTCAGCTTGGGCCACAGGGCTCCATAGCCGATCAGCGCCGGGATCGCAAGAGCCAGGAGTGGGCCAAGGACACGCCCCACAGCTCACCAGGCACGCAGAAAAGCCCCTAGCGGGGGCAACGCATCCACAGAGCTCACTGACTCCACCCGCTTTCCGCGGGCCACAGAGACTGTCGGTCAGCAGCTTTCGGCGACTGCCGGAAACCTCAGCTTGGGCCACAGGGCTCCACAGCTAATCAGCGCCAGGACAAAGATCCCACTCAGATTGTAAGAGCCAGGAGTGGGCCGGGGACGCGCCCCACAGCTCACCAGGTACTGCCCTGAACCCGCAAGACACAGGGACGAGGTAGGCGGGCCTAGAAACCCCCCGGATCCCAAAAGCGGGCGGCTGTGGCAGGAAACCTCTGCCCGGGACACTAGGATTCCATAGACAGGCAG
>JAPYYD010002842.1:0-14842 GCA_028551405.1 Uromys caudimaculatus
GTATCCAGGGCTTGCTGTGGTGGGAGAGCTGGGTTCTGATGGTGCAGAGTACTCTTGGTTTCTGTTCTTTATGTTCTTGCCCTTGCCTTTTGCCATCTTGTTGACTCTGTTGTTAGCTGATCTTACTCTGTCTGGTTGTGGCTTGCCCCTCCTGCAGGTCTCTGTGTCAGTACTCCTTGAAGACCAGCTCTCTCTGAGAAGTGTTTGGGTTTGGAGAGCTGTGGCACCGGGTCTGATCTCGGTCCCTGTGTCTCGAGGGTTCAGGGCAGTTCCTGGTGAGCTGTGGGGCGTGTCTTTGGCCCTCTCCTGGCTTTTCCGAGCTCCTGAGAGGGATCTTTGTCCCGGCGCTAATTTGCTATGGAGCCCTGTGGCCCAAGCTGAGGTTCCCGCAAGTTTCCTTTTTTTTCTTTCTTTCTTTTTTTTTTTTTTTGGTTTTTTTCAGACAGGGTTTCCCTGTGTAGCCCTGGCTGTCCTGGAACTCACTCTGTAGACCAGGCTGGCCTCGAACTCAGAAATCCACCTGCCTCTGCGTCCTGAGTGCTGGGATTAAAAGTGTGTGACACCACCGCCCGGCGAAGGGGAAGTTTCAATGGTCACTATTTTAATTTTCCTTGTTTTTAACGACAACGGCATGTAAAAAGATGTATTTAGGGGCTGACAAGATAGCTGGTAAAAGCACTTGCCATCAATGCTTTACAACTTGAGTTTGAGCTCAGGACCGATATGAATGAAGGAGAGACCAGGCAGGCACCCTGCAAGTTGTTTTCTGGCCTCTACTGTGGTGACACTGTGATATGTGCACACACCCCATCCTGTGCACCTACAAACACATACAGAATGAATACATGTTAAGAAAATAGATATTTAGTTTTTAAAATATAAATTATCTTTTCCTATCTTCCAGTTTTTATTTACATGTTTTTTATAATAATTTGTAGGAGTGCTCAAGAGGCAGAGGCACCAGGTCTCTGACTTCCAGGACAGTCAGGGCTATATGGAGAAACCCTGTCTCAGAAAACGAAGGCATGGGGGCGTGTAAATTAGGAACTGAGAATTAGTTCCCAGAGCACATTCAGAAAGGCCCAGGAGATTTGGTCATGATGAAAAGGTCAGGGGGCGGGGGTCATAATGAATAGCGCGAGAGCAGACAGCACTGTGAGGTATGGTATAAGGGACTAATAATTTAACATCCAGGAATAAAAACAACAATTGCAGGATAGAATGACCAAGTTCACAGTCAGTATTGATTGCCAAAGAGAATACATTATGTGAGGATTTGGGGGTTATTTAGCCAGAGTTTCCCATATGTAAGGATCTGATAGCTCTGAGGTCCAGGTAAAACAGCAGACTAGAAATTCCCTCCATGAGATTCTGTTAAGGAGAGGATTAGTATGGAAAGAGAGGAAGAGGAAATTCACTAGGCAGTGCTAGGGCAGCTGAGGCAGGCACGAGAAAGCCAACAGTGCACCTGGGCTTCCCAAGTTAGCCAGAGAAGCAAAGCCCTATCTCAAAGGTAAAGCCCCATGAGAGGAGACTGACAAGTCAAACCCTTAAGCCACACCCACACCCACAGCCTCAAAACCAGATGCTGGTTTTAGTGAGACAGTGATTTCTCCAAGAAAAGGAATCCTCACTGTGTGTCACTCAGAGAGTAGTGGCATTTTTTTGAATCATGTTTTGAATGATCTTATACTTTAAAACTGAGCTATTCTGAGGACCCCCCAAAACAGGGAAAAACTTAAAATTCAAAGAGCTTTAATTTAACCAGCCATAGCCCCAGGACAGGAAGACAACTGTGGGGATCAGGAAGGGCAGCTGAAAGTGCAAGCTGCAGGAGACCCAACTGAGGCAGGAGGGTACATAGTCCTATTGTTGGAGGTAGCTGGCCAGTCCCATCAACTGAGAACAACCCAGGGGTTTAATAGCTCTATGCCTGGTGTCAGTGGCTGGAGGAGCTTATGAAGCCACCTATGCATTGTGTGCTGCTGTAGAGTCAGAACTCGGAAGTGCATCCCTGCAGCAGGATGACTAACTCAGAAGATCTGGAAGTCATGGAGTCAGCCCTTTGCCTGTGTATATCTCAGTGCTGCGGCTGCTTTCCACCCTGACTGCTCTTGGGAGACAGTCTTAATGAGAATGTTCATTACCCCCCTCTATGATCTGAGGAGTCCCTGGAGGTGAGAGAACCTGCCCACTCCAGACACTGAGAAACTAAATGTTACCAGCACAGTCCTCCTCCAGTGTGGAAAGAAGGAAAGCCATCAAAGTGAAGACAGCTCTGGTGAATATTGAACACATGTCCAGCAGTTCAACACCAGTGTAAAACACAGGAAAGACAAGAGTCCACAAGTTCAGCGGGTCCTACAAATGCATACAACTGTCAACCTCTAACTTTCAAAGAAACAAAAGAAGCAGTCTACTGTTTCAGTCTCCTCTTTCTCCTCCTTCCTTTTCTCCCTTTTCTTCTTGCTTTTCTTAAACTAAAACCTTATGCAGTAATTTCACTTTTTGTATTTAGGCCTTTTTGATATCATTTTATTTGTGGTGCTGGGGATCGAACCCAGGGCCTTGTGCAGAGTCTACCACCCAGCTGCACATTCAGCACCTATGCTTTTCAAGACATGAAATGGTTAATTCTGTGAGGATTTCATGCACTGGGTTTTGATCATATTCATTCCTGCCTCCAACTCCTTCCAGAATCCCCACCCCCTAGCTACCCAACTTCAAGTCCACTGTTTTTGTGTGAATTCATCAAGTCCAATTTGTGTTGCTCGGGTTCTCTTAGGTGCGGAGCCTGTCCTTGATCATGTTCAGTCTATCAGGGGTCACACTGTGATTCTCTTACAGCAGCTATCAAAAGCCAATAACTCCTAAAATCAGGGTGAGATGTCATGCTGACATCCCTGATTCCATGCTGGGATTCGTCTGGCTTGAACTGCTCAGGTTGTATATGATGTCACAATTGTTTTAAGTTTTTATGTGCAGCTGCCCTATTGTGTCCAGAAAACAGCATTTTCTAGTAATTATCTACAACCTCTGCTTCTCACAATCCTTTCTGCTCTTCCATGAAGAGCCATGAGCCTTTGGAGGAGTGTTATGATACAGATGTCCCATTTAGAGAAGAGTAGAACAGTCTTTATTCTCTATGGGTCAAGCAGCTGTGGGCCTGCAAGAAGAAGCTAATTCCCTACATATACATCTAAGGATTCAAAGCTAACACCCACCCAGAGGAGAAGACATGCAATGTTTCTCTTTTTGGTTAGCTCATGCAGGGTGATTGTGTCATGTTCTACTCATTTAAGCTGTAAACTTAATAATTTCAATTTAATAGGTAAGTAATATTCCATTGTGTAAATATACCACATTTTCAGTATCTAGTAATTAGTGGATGGGTGTCTGGGTTGTTTCCATTTTCCTCCTCTTGTACACAGAAAGTAATGAACACTGATGAGCTGGTATCTTTAGAATAAAGATATATCTTTATTTAATATTTTATTAAAATATTATTATATTATTATTATATTATTATATTATTTATTTAATATCTTTAGAAGCCTCTGGGTATATACCCAAGAGCAGTGTGTCAGGCCCATGTGATGTCAGGACCATGTGGTGTATCTGTGTCTGTCTTTCAAGGACCCCCCCCCCCCCCCCCCCCCGTTTCTGGTGATTACATCAGTTTTCACTCTCACCAGCAGGGGGCATTTCCCCTCCCCCACATCCATGCCAAAATTTGCTTTCATTTGTGTTTGGTTTTTGTATTTTGATCTTAGCCACTCAGGCTAGGGTAGGAAGAAATCACGGAGTCATTTTAATTTGCATTTCCCTTATGCTTAGGATGTTCAACATTTAAAAAAAAAATCTCAGTCATTTGTATTTTATATTTTGATAAGTCTATTTAGTACCACCTCCCAGTTTTTAATTGGATTTTTCTTTTCTTGATGTTTAGGTTTGGTTTTGGTTTGTTTGTTTTATTTTTAGTTGACTTTTTCTTTTTTTTTTTTTTTTTTTTTTTTTTTTTTTTTTTTGGTATATCTTAGGTATGAATCCTCTGTCAGATGTATAGCTGACAATTATTTTTCTCATTCAGTAGGCTGCCCCTTCATTCTAATGATCTTGTTCTTTGCTACAGAGATATAGTTTAGTTGCATTTGGCCCCATTTGTCAGTTGTTGGTCTTAGTGACTGTGTTCCTGCTGTCCTGTTTAGAGAGTCCCTCTCTGTGTTGTCTTAGTTACTTTTTAACTGCTGTGACACAATAACATGACCAAGGCAACTTATCAAAGAAAGGATTTAATTTAGGGCTCACAGTTCCAGAGGGTTAGAGTCCATGGTCAGAGGAGGGAGCGTAGAAGCAAGCAGGCACAGAACTTGGTGGCTGAGAACTTACTTCTCCATCTGCATCCTAGAGTCAGGAGAATGTTAACTTAGGATGGCTTAGGATGAGATTTTGAAACCTCAAAGCCAGTCTCCTGTGGTACATCTCCTCCAACAAGACCACACTTCTTAATCCTTTTCAAACAGTTCCTTCAATTGAGGACCAAGTATTTAAACACATGAGCCTGTGGAGGCCATTCTCTTTCCGAGCATCACAAGTGTCTATAAGTTCAAGTGTTGTGGTAGTTTGAATGAGATGCCCTCTGTAGTGTTGGCCCTTTAAATACTTAATCCTAAGCAGGATGAATGGTTTGGGTAAGATTAGGAGACATGGCCATTCTGGACGAAATATGTCGAAGGGGAATAAGGAGATCTGAGGTTTCAAAGTCATGAGCCAGTTCTTTCTCACCATCTCCTTCAGCCAATCTTTCTCGCCCATAGTCATCAATGGTGACTTTCCATTGCCACCACATTTGATTGCCCTGTAGTCTGCCTACTCTCCTCCTTTCCCTTCTCCATTCTGATCTCTCCAGAGTACTCTTAGACCTGGTGCTGCCTGCCCACCTCTTTCCCGTCTCCTAGCCCACACCATCTTCTTTGAACTCACTGCCTTCTTTGGCCAAGGCCAGGGCACCCCCCAGTTCTGCCTCTGCTGCTCTAATGGATTTAGATTTAAGTCTTGCATAAGACAACTCCAGAGTCTTCCTCTACCTGCTAACTCATGGCCCACGCTACTTTCTGCACCAGAGTGATGCTGCTTGGTGCATGAGCCCAGAGCTACAACCAGAGATTCAGAATTTGAATCCTCTAGCTTAGAGTGACTCCAAGACTAAAAACCAAGCATAGTTCTTTTGGTCTATAACCTGTCCATCTGGGGAAGCAGAGCAATCAAAGACCTGAGATAGCAATGCCAAGAAGCATAGCTATCTAGAAGAACTCAAGAAATCAAACAAACCCTTAGAGCTAAGTCTCACCGACAGATCAAAAGAAATAGAAGAGAATTTCAGTTCTTGAAAAAAAAAAGTAGAAAAAAGAGGATAATTCTGTCAAAGAAAATGTTAAACCAAAATTCCAGACATTCAGAAAAATTGGGACAGTATCAAAAAACCAAACATACAAATAAGATATAGAGGTAGGAGAAGAAACCCAAATCAAAGACAGAAAAAAATTGTTTAAACAAAATCATTGAAGAAACTTTTTCTAATTTAAAGAAGGAAATGTCCATCAAGCTGCAAGAGGAACACAGAACACCAAATAGGAAGGAATATTAACGAAGTTCTGTATGACACATAGTTATCAAATATACAACTGAACAGATCAAATGAACAAAGAAAGGATATTAAAAGCTGCAATGAAAAAGGACCAAGTCACATATAAATGCAAGCCGGTGAGAATACCATCAGACTTCAGTGGAGACACTGAAAGCCAGAAGAGCCTGAACAGATGTTCTACAAACTCTGAGAGACCACAGATGCCAGCCCACATCACTATCTCCCACCAAAGGCTGAATAAAATTCATGATTAAAACAAATTTAAACAATTCCCATTACTATTCCAGGTCTGCAGAAGATACTAGGAGGAAAACTTAAGTATCAAGAGAGTAATAACTACCCCCAAGAGGACGGAGGGAACAAATAGTTTCAGAACAATTAATCAAAAGAGGAAGAAAAATACCTCAACAACATAACAAGAATTAACAAATACTAATCAATAATAGCTCTTAATATTAATGGTCTTCCTTAATAAAAAGACACAGACTACAGACTAACAGATCACATTTGAAAACAGGATCCACCTTTCTGCTCCTCCCAAGAAACACTCCTCAACATCAAGGATAGACATCATCTCGAGGTAAAGGATGGAAAAGGTGTTCCAAGCAAATGGAGCCTAGAAGAAGGCAGTTGTGGCTATTTTAATATCTCACAAAATAGACTTCAAATCAAAATTAATCAGAGATAGGAAAGGACACTAAATACTCATTATAGGAAAAACCCACCTAGAGGACATTACAATTCTAACCATCTATGTACCAAACAGAAGGACACCTAAGTTCATGAAAGAAACAGTATTAGATCTAAACCCACATACTGACCCTCACACAGTGATAATGGAGGACTTGAGAACAGCACCCTCCCCAATAGATAGGTCATCCAGATGAAAACTAAACAGTAATGCTAGAATCAAATAACATCGTAAGTCAAATAGACCTAACACACATCAATAGAGGATTCCATCCAAACACGTCCTATCATCTGCTATCTGCTTTGATTTCTTTCTTCCTGGTCTTAAAGTTCTTATTGTATAAATCATTGGCTTGCTTGGTGAGAGTAGTCACAAGATATTTTGTGGGGGGCATTATAAAAAATAGGTAGTCTTCACAGTCTCCTTGTCATTTGTATTTAGGAGGGCTGCTGATTTTCTGTTTCATTTTATATCCTGCTACTTTGCTGAAAGTGACTATCAGTTGTGGAAGTTTCTTGGTGGAATCTCTAGGACCTATTTTATGTATAAAACCATATCATCTGCAAATAAGGATACTTTGATGTCTTCCTTTCTTATTTGTGTCCCATTGATCTCCTTCAGTTGTGTTATTGCTCCAGCTAAGACTTCATGTATTATATTGAATAGGTGTGGACAAAGTGGACAACCTTGTCTTGTTCCTGATTTACAAAGACAAGAAAATTAAACATGACTTTATCTCAGATTATTCAATATTAGGAAAAAGATAACAATATCTGAAGCAGTTTTGAAAAACTAAAGCAATGAATATAAATAGTATCTTATTAATGTTAAGTTTTTGGCATTTGAAAATTTCACTTGGGGATTGGAGACATGACTCAGCTGCTAAAACCACATATTGCTTTGTCAAAGAGCCCCAACTGGCTTCTCAGTATCTTACAACCACCTATAGCAAACTGTAATTCCTGGGGAATCTGACACCTCTGGCCTCTCATGAACACACACCAATATTCAAGTTCATAGATATACACATAATTTAAAATTGTAAAAGTAAACAATTAAAAATAAAATTGTACTGAGATTATATGAGCCTCCACATTCTTTGGAAATAGTCACTTATTTGGGAAATGATGTCATGTGAAATGTACAGAAAATAAAAATGGATGAAATATTAAAAATTGATATATTGGTCAAATGAGGACTTTAGCTTCATACAACACTGGAGTAAGTGGAATTACCTTAAAAGTAAACAAATTTAGTGCAAAATCTAAAGGTGAAACAAAAGTAAGCAAAGAGAAAGGATAAAAGCATTTAAGCCAGGAAATTAGATAATAGAATTGTAAACACACACACACACACACACACACACACACACACACACACACACACACACACACACCACTAGGTTCTAAAAGGTAAATTAGAAGGGTTGAGGATGATGTGTAATGACTGAGCACTTGTTTAGCAAGTTCAAGGCACACAATAAAGACCTTATAATTCTGTGATCTGCTGGAGCGTGCGACGGGGCCGGTCCTGCAGATCCACAGCTGCAGGATCTCCACGACACAGGGCAACAACAGGATACCTGAGAGGAGTCCCAGTGAGGGTCAGCACTGACAGTATAGCAAAGCCAGAGGCCTCGAACCACGCCAGTGAGTCACTGCAGTGAACGTTGGCAAGTGAACCTGCTTGGGCAAAGAGGCATACTGTGACACACCACGACACACCACAGCTTCCACGGTAAGATGCTGTTAACGTTATTTATTTTTTATTCTTTTTTTTTCTTCTGGGGAGGCGGTTGCAGGGGCAGAGGGTGGATTAGAACTGGGAGACGAGGGGGATTGGAGTTCGTGAAGTGCTAGTCACAAAGAATCAAGATAAGTTAACAAAACAAAACCGAAACATTCATTTTTATTAAATTTATGTGCATGTAGAAATAATTCAAATTGTGGAAAATTAAAATGTAATAATTAGCTGGTAGAGAACGGTCCCATCTGTCTATAGCTATCTCTCTCTATTATGAGTTTTTATTGCTTTGCTTTTCAGTGCTGCCAATTTCCATAAACCCATGATGAGGAGTTGATTTCTGATGGGTTAATCTCGAATATTTTTTTATGTCTTTGTACTTTTCAAACTGCTGAAACATATATATATATACATATATAATATATATATATAATTAAAAATACAGTGTGTGTTCTAGCATATAGAACGGCATTTACATTCTGATTCCCTAAATATAATAATATTAATTTTAATTTGATGAAGTATTAACATGCTGAAGTCTTTTCCAGTTCCATAAACAAACTAAAAACCAACACAAAGTATCTGCACTACACTTCAAGAGTAATGAGTTCAATCATGTTAAGGTTATAATTTTGTTAGTCTGTTAATTTTTTCCCTCTCAATGCAACTAGAAATTAATTCTTTGTCAGTCTTAACAATTAGTGTTCTTATCTTTTTTATGAAATAAAGATGACATTACATCAGAATCTTTTCATTTTTCTTCCTTCAAAAAACTCACAGTAATAGCCTAGTCGTGACAAGCATTAGAAAATATCTACTTAGAAAAACAAAATTCAGGGTTTTGCAACCATTTCTACCAAGTACCTTGTTAGGCACACAGCTAAATTAAAAGTCCTCTCTCACACTAATCCCAAAACTTCTTTTATTTCACTTCCTTGTGTACTTCCAAAAGGCTCTTTTCTTATTATTTTCCAGTCTTGATAAATCTGAGATTTACATGCAGAGCAGTGTTTTCAGATTGTGTGTCCATTTGGATCTTTCTAGTGTTTGTTTATGGTTAGGTTCAGACTTATTTTTGTAACAATCCCATGTCTTTCCTGGTGGGCTGGATTCACAGGCAGATGTCTGTCTGTCCCAATACCAGTGACACCTGCTAGTGTAGAGCCCATTAACACTTCCTCTCTCTCATTATTAGCTATATTGACCTGAAATATCCTGAGTTTAATTAATATTCTATATGACATCAAACTTTTGACAACCAGTTTTAGCATTCATTTTCTCTGTCTTCTTGCTATATTTATTAGTTGGCTTTTACTTTAAAGGTATTTGGCCACTATTTGTTTACTAATTTTTCCCTATAGTGTACACTTCCTATGGATTAAATTATACCTCCTGCAACCCACAAAGGACATGGTAAAGCCCAGCTTGTTTCTGAGAGATCTGGATTTTCCCTTCCATCATTCCTCTTCTCTCATGGCCTCTCTTGCTCTCCTCAGGTGAGACTGCATGCTGCCTGTACTGCATGCACTTCCATGGAGCCTGACTGCTGGAGTCCGCAGCACTCCTTGCTCAGACTCTATGTCCTGGAGGCCAGGGTCTCCAAAGAGAGTACTGCATCGTGCTGAGGGTACACACTCACTGGAAAGACTCTTGGCCAAGGCTGCTAAGTTAGTTATTCCTCACGCTTAGTAGAGGTCCTGAGTGCTAAAACCACTTTTACCTGGAAGTGCTCTTCCTGGAGAGTTATCAGGGTAGTTTACCTACTTTAATCTCCTTTGCTTCCAGAGTGCTATTCAATACTCTTCAGACTGTTCTTTTCATCATGATTTTTTTAATATTTTCTTTTTGTTTGAGATTATTATATAATTTTGTCATTTACCGCTTTCCTCCCTCCATATTCTCCCATAGGCCTCTCGGCTCTCTTCCAAATTCATAGCCTCTTTTTTTCATTTATTATTATTATTATATACATATATGTATATGCATGTATATTTCTAGATCTAACCTGCTCAGTCTGCATAATGTTGTTTGTATGCATGTTCTCAGGGCTGACCATTGGCATTGGATAATCAGTTAGTATGCTCTTCTCTGGAGAAGACCATTTCTCCTGCTCTCAGCATTCCTTAGTTGCCTGTAGTTTGTGTATGGCTGAGGCCTTGAGGGGTTGCCCCATTCACTTCGGCCTATCCACTGATGCTCTCCTTCAGCTCTTGATTAGGCAGTAGTGTTGGTGAGACTTTACGGGTATAGCTTCTCCCGTTACTGTTACTTGGAGATATAACTTCAGTTCAAGCTCCCCAATCCCTTGGCTTTTACACTCTTTCTGCTCCCTCTTCCACAATATTCCCAAAGCCTAAGATGCAGGAGTGGTTTTTGGATGCATCCATTAGGATTGGCCTTCACTACCCTCATTTTGATTAGTGGGTTTGTGCAGTGGCCTCTGTTGCAAAGAGAAGTTTCCTTTACGAGGGATAAATACTATACTTATCTGTGGATAAAAGTACAAATACTATAGTTTGTTGTTAGAAATTAAGCTGGTTTAGTTAATTAGATTCTCCTCCAATAATCACTTATAAGCACTAGGTGCTTAATTAGGCTTCCGGTCCCAGACATGCTCTCCCTCTTGTGGAGTGTATCTTAGTCAGTCCCACTGGAGACCTTTTAGTTACCTCCAAGATGCCACTACTGCACCCTTAGGGAGCTGATGCCATGTTAGCTGTTGATTTCATAAGCCCCATAGTCAGGTAGGATCATTGGTTACCTCCCTCCTTTGGAAGCTTGCATGGTAACTTCTAGAACTATGAAAACTAGTCCTCAAGGAGAGTAGCTTTCAGGTCCATTCTCTGGGCCCTGTGTCTGAAGCATATGGTGTCTTCAATGATAGGGACTTACCTTCCACCTCTGTGGGGTAACCAAGGGCAGCAGTCATAGGCTGTTCTGTTGAGGAATCTCTTCAACATCCCTGGCCAACAACTCAAAATGTCTGGTATGGAGTTTTTGTTAGATCACCATTGGCTGTTGGAGGAAGTATTGTCAGCCCAGATATGAAAGGTTCATTAAAACTATGTATGTAAAAGTATACATTGAGTTACATATAGTATACATTTTCCAGTGAATAGTTAATAGTATGATTCCTTGTGGCCTTTTCAGACATTTTTATTGTCTGACTTTGCCCTTTCTGATTTTCTAATATAGGCACTTAGAACTAGATTTCCCCCATAGGACTTCCTTTAATGTGTCTGAGAGATTTTGTTGTTTTGTGTTGTGTTTTTATTTTCATTTAGTTCCAGGAATTTTTTCTTTCTTTCTTGACTTCTTAGACCACTCTTTATTCAGTAATGAATGAGTTGTTTAATCTCTCAAAGTTTATGCATTTACTAAAGATTTATTTGCTATCAATTTTAGGTTATATTTTATTGTGATCAGATAGGATATAATGAGTGATTTTAATATTTTTGAAAATTTGTAAAGATTTGTTTTGCATCCCAGGATGTGGTGTAATTTTGAAAAGTTTCCATGTGCCCCCATGTAGAATGTGTATTCTTTGATGTTTGAGTAGCATATTCTGTAGATACCTCTTATGTCCATTTGATGTAGGATGTCAATTAATTCTGATAGTTTTCTATTTGTGTCCAGATGACCTGCCTATTAGAGAAAGTGGATTATTGAAATAACCTACTATTAATGGATTAATGTTAATCTCTATTTTTAAATCTAGTCACAGACTTTTTATTAAATTAGTCCCCCTTGAGTTTGTATGTTTAAGGTATTTCCTTTCTGGTTAACTATTCCCTTGATTAGAAATTAAGTGTCCATTTTTATCTCTTCTGATTATTTTAGTTTGAAGTCTGTTCTGTTAGGTATTAGGATAGTGATAACTGCTTGCTTCCTTATCCCATTTAATTAGAGTACTTTTGCCCATCCTTTTACTAAAAAGCACTGTCTATATTTAAAATTAAGATGTGTTTTTTGTAGACAAAAGATACATGGATTTTGTTTCTTGATCCAGTCAGCCTGAGTCTTTTGAATGGAGAATCAGTTGAGGTCATTCATATTGTTATCCAAATGTGTGTGTTCTTGTGGACTTTGTGTTGTTGATTTTTGGTGTTGTTTGTGTTCTTGGTGGTATTTTGTGTTTTAATAATTTTTGCTTCATTTTTCTTGCCATGCTCACTTTTCTCTTCACTCCCAAATAATGCTTCCTGCATTTTCTTTAGATTTGGTTTGGTGGATATACTTTTTTAAGGCTATTTATGTTGTAGGACGTTTTTCTTTCTACTTGATTTATGACAGATAGTTTTGCTGGGTATATTAGTCTAGGTTTCCAATCATAGTCTTTTTGGACGTGGAACACATTGCTCCTTCTTTGCTGGCTATCAACATTTCCATTGTGTTATTTGCTGTTACACTGATGGGTCTTCCTTTATATGTGACTTGTGTTTTTTTCTCTCTCAGTTTTCTGTACACTGTCATTGCTATGTATACTACATATTTTAACTATGATATGATGTGGATCTTTTCTTTTATGGTCTTGTCCATTTGGAGATCTGTGTGGTTTTTGCATTTGTTTGTATGTGCCTTTCCTCAGTCTGAGAACATTTTGTTCTGCAATCTTGTTGAAGATCCAGTCTACGCCATTAACTTAGGATTCTCCTCCATCAACTATGCCTATAATTTGCAGGTTTGGTTTTTTTTATGGTGTCCCATGTTTCTTCTGTGTTCCTTTCTTGTGGTTTTAGATTTTTTTTTAACATCCCTTGCTTATTTGGTCTAAATCCTCTTCTTTATCTTTGACTCCTGATAGTCTATTTTCTGTTTGATTTATTCTACTTACAAGGTTTTCCTTTGAGTTTTCTAGTTGAGTTATTGGGATTCTCAGTTTCATTTTCATCTCAGTTTAAGTCCACTTCATTGTTTCTATCCCTTTATTGAATTCCATTCTGGATTGTCTTCATCATTGATATTAGCTGTATGTTTGTGTTTTCTTGGGCATTGCTTGGGTATTTCTTCTCCTTAAACTCCTTTCCCTTAATTCCATTGAGCTGTTTCTTTGAGTCTTCTTTAAACTCCTGGAATTCTTTGATAAAGTTTATGATTGTTCTTTTAAATTCTGTATCCTTAGTTTCATCTTGGTAATTCTCATTGGCAAATATTTCTATATGATAGGTACATTTTAGATAGAAGATTCTGTCTTAATCTTTCATATTGTTGGTATTTTCATGATGAGATCTGGGCATGTGGATTTTTTTTCCCTTTTTTATCTAAATAAATTCCCCCTTTCATTTTTTGATACTTTATTTACATTTCAAATGTTTCCCCCTTTTGAGGTCTCCCCTTTGGAAACTCCCTATCCCCTCCCTCCTCCCCACCTCTATGAGGGTGCTCCCCCACCCACCCACCCACTCCCGTCTTCCCTCCCTGGCATTTCCCTATACTAGGGCATCTAACACCCTCAGGCCCAAAGGCGTCTCCTCCCCCTGATGACCAACAAGGCCCTCCTCTGTCACATATGTGGCCCGAACCATGGGTCCCTCTATGTGTATTCTTTGGTTGATGGTCCAGTCTCTGGGAGCACCTGGAGGGTCAGGCCAGTTGACACTTGCTCCCTCCATGGGGCTGCAAACTCCCTCAGATACTTCAGTCCCTTCTCCAACTCCTCCATCTGGGACCTCACTCTCAGTCCAACGGTTGCTGTGAAGTGAAACTTGGGTATTCCAAACTTTTGGGCTAATATCCACTTATCAGTGAGTACATTCCTTGTTCATTCATTTGTGACTGAGTTACCTCACTCAGGATGATATTTTCAAGTTCCATCCATTTGCCTGCGAATTTCATGAAGTCATTGTTTTTAATAGCTGACTAGCACTCCGTTGTGTAAATGTACCACATTTTCTGTATCTATTCCTCTGTTGAGGAACATCTGGGTTGTTTCCAGCTTCTGGCTATTATAAATATGACTGCTATGAACATAGTGGAGCATGTGTCCTTATTATATGTTGAAGAATCTTCTGAGTATATGCACAGGAGTGGTGTACCTGGGTACTCAAGTAGTACTATGTCCAATTTTCTAAGGAATCTCTAGATTCCTTCGAAGGAATCTCTAGATTCATTTCCAGAGTGGTTGCACCAGCTTGCAATCCCACCAGCAATGGAGGAGTGTTCCTCTTTCTCCACATCCTTGCCAGCATCTGCTATCACCTGAGTTTTTGATCTTAGCCATTCTGACTGGTGTGAGGTGGAATCTCAGGGTTGTTTTGATTTGCATTTCCCTGATGACTAAGGATGTTGAACATTTCTTTAGGTGTTTCTCAGCCCTTCGAGTTTCCTCAGTTGAGAATTCTCTGTTTAGCTCTGTTCTCCATTTTTTGATAGGGTTATTTTATTCTCTGGAGTCTAACTTCTTGAGTTCTTTGTATATATTGGATATTAACCCTCTACTGGACTTAGGATTGGTAAAGATCTTTTCCCAATCTGTTGGTTGCCAATTTGTCCTTTGCTTTACAGAAGCTTTGCAATTTCATGAGGTCCCATTTGTCGATTCTTGATCTTAACGTATAAGCCATTGGTGTTCTATTCAGAAACTTTTCCCCTGTACCCATGTGTTGGAGGCTTTTCCCCACTTTCTCTTCTATTAGATTGAGTGTATCTGGTTTTATGTGGAGGTCCTTGATCCATTTGGACTTGAGCTTTGTACAGGGAGATAGGAATGGATCAATTTGCCTTCTTCTACATGTTGACCACCAGTTGAACCAGCACCATTT
>JAPYYD010002843.1:0-14840 GCA_028551405.1 Uromys caudimaculatus
CTTGAGTGAACTACTGATTTCATCAAAGAAACCTGCACCAAAAACACACTCGTTTTTGTGAATAAAATATGTTTATTTTTAAAAACCCTGAAAGATAAGATATCAAGATATGTATAAACCATGAAATATGATCTTACAACAAAGATGTAGCAACATTGTTGAACGAAAGCAAACTCAGAATGCTGAGTGCCAGCTGAGGCCAGGAACCCCTAGGGTAGGATGGGCAATATGAACTACACTGAAGGTTGGGTTCCTTTTCCCTGGGGTATCAATATTATAGGGACTTTTATACTGTGAATGAATTATATGATTGAAATAAGAGAATAATTTAGAACGTTTGAAATTCTCTCTATGAGATTCAAATATCTCATAAATGTCCTCACCAAAGTCAGGCAATTGAAAGGGACCACAAGAAGCTAAAGATCATAGCATGATATTGGAATCTAGCTAAGATGTGAAGTTTGAAATACATGTCCAGAAGCCCAGAGATAAAAGGACTTCTGGTTCTAAATAAGAGAAATGTAGACAACAGACTCTTCTGAGAAAGAACACCATATCTAACCAGGAACATGGATGTTGCATTTATGATGCTTTGTCCATTGAGGCCATAAAATTATGATGTTGATTTAAGTCTGTGATATGACATGCAATGGGTGAAGATATTTTTCCACAAATTTTCACATGTGCATGGAGTAGTTCTGGGTCTGAGATTAAAAATCTGAGAATAAGTATGGACTACATGGTACAAAAATTAAATATTTTTATGTATTCCATAAATTTATTCTAACAATGTAATATAAATATAGATGTTAAACACTCTGCCATTGAAGTCTTAAGAATTATAAAATATTGTGGAAACTTTGGAACAGCTCACTTAATCAAAAATTTCACTAAATGGCTTTATAGTGTTCAAAATTCCATACCTCAGATATACAGAAGGTGAGAGTTTATTTATTGTATTTCCAATAATCCTATAAGCATGACTGGGTCTCCATGTTTATCACAGTGACATGTGGCAGGGAAAGCACTGCAGTGGAAAAAATTGTTAGATAAAATGAATCTATCCGTTTATCCTTTAGAAATTCTTGAGCACTTGGATTGAAAATGATGGTACTATTTTTATTTTGTGTGGAAAACATGTTATATGTTGATGAGGTAAATTATGGGATAGAAGATACACAGAGTATAGCATCAACCAGACATATGTTTACATGATGGGTAAAGTCTGCTACTAGAGGCAAGATCTAATCTCATGAGATAAAATGTAATCCAGCCACTAGTATTTGAGTTTGGAAAGGAGGGAAAAAAGTGAATCCCTATCAAGTAACCACCATGAATCTCTGTAATCCACACAATAATGTGAAATTCTAAATACAACATTGGAGTTGGTTCTTATTAAGATAATGAAGTGTTTAACAAGTAAATATGAAAACTCACATAGATGTGGTAAATGAATCTTGGACATCACACAAGACTAAAGGATTCTTTTATCTTAAACACAAAGCAGGACAACGATGAAACTGATACCAGGAAATCCACAAAATTTAAAAACAGATAAAGGTAGCCTTCAAATACAGGATGTTGTAGAGAAAATTGTCTATATTCATATAAAAGAGGCAGTGGTATGGTGTTGATGTGAGTACATCGTTTCTTCTCTATCTTCAGGATTCTGGACATCCACAAGGACAATTTAATTAAGTTACTTTCTTCGTATCTCTTATTCCCAAGGTATTACAAAAATTAAACAAGGATTTGATAGTACAGATTTGAACTTTGAACTATTAAAACTTTATTATGAACAAAAAATGTACGATGAAAACCAAAATGTAATGAAGGCCAGATGAGGCAAAATACCATTCCCTGAGCTGAGGGCTTCACATGCCACAGGAGGACACTCTGGAACCAAGTCATCAACACTCACCCAGTAGGACTGCATGGACTCAGCTGTGTGAATGGAACATCGAGGACTGCGTTCCCAAGTCAAAATCATATTTTCCAGCTGATGAAACCCTCCTAATATTGGAAGAATTTACAGATAGATTTACATATGCTGTTGATGGTAATGGTGATAAGTGGATGCATGATACCTCATGTTAGAAATTTTGAGTCATACTTTTAAATGGATACACAATTGATGTTTGTGGTATCAAGAAGTCTTATTGTTAATGAGTAAAATATATATGTGAAATATTAATTAACCAAGGATATTTACTTTTAGTGGTTATTTTAATATAAATGTGCATGCCAGTGTGGCAATAAAAGTATGCACTCTTACCAGCAATGGAGGAATGTTCACCTTGCTCCATATCCTCACCAGCATTAGATTGCACTTGTGATTTTGGTCATAGCCATTCTGAAGTCTGTAAGATGGAACCCCAGACTCATTTTGATTTTCATTTCACTGTTGACTAAGAAAGAGGGACATTCCTTTAACTGCTTCTCTGCGATTAGTGATTGCTTTGTTAAGAAATCTGTTTAGAACTACAACCCATTTATAAATGGGATTATTTGTTTTGTTGACATCTAGATTCTTGAGTATGTATTTTGGCTATCATCCTTCTGGCACATGTGGACTTGGTGAGAATCTTTTACCATTCTCAAGGCTACAGTTTTGTCCTATTGATGGTGTTCTTTGCCTGTAGAACATTTGCAAATTCATTAAGTTCAATTTATTGAGTGTGGCTCTTAATACATGTGCTAGTGACATACCAATGAGCTCTAAGTTATTCTCCACATTCTCTCCAATAGGCTCAGGATATCTAGCTTCATATTTAGGTCTTTGATCCAGTTGGTCTTGGGTATTGTACATGGGAACAGATATGGATCTATTTGCATAATTCTATATACACAAATTTAGTTAAACAAGCATCATTAGTTAAGATGCTGTTTTTCTTTAATTGTGTGTTTTTAAATGCTTTATCAGAAAATATTGTACGTAGATGTGTGGCCTTAAGTCTGGATTTTTTATTTGATTCTGTTTATTAAGCTTTCTTGTTTTATTCCAGTACCCTTATGTTTTTATTACTGTTTCTCTGTAGTGTACTTTGAAATAAGTGATGCTCATATCTCCAGGTATTCCTTTATTACACAGGACAGTTTTAGATGTCAAGGATTTTTTAGATTTTCTATATGAAGTTGAATATTGTTCTTTAAATATCAGCAGAAAATTGTGTTAAATTTTTGATGTGTGTTACATTGACTCTGTAGATTGCTTTTGGTAGGATGTTCATTTTTACTATGTTAATCTTACCAACCCATGAGCATGGGAGATATTTCCATCTTTTGATATCTTCTTAATTTTTTGTTCAAAAACTTGAAAGTTTTTAATCACACAGGTCTTTCACTTGCTTGGCTACAGTTACAAGAAACTTCTAATTTTCCAATTAAGGGATTTAATAGACTATAAGATAACTTTAGCTACAGTTACTGACAGGAGGAAGACAAAGACCCAGATCCGTTCCATGGTTAAGGTCAGAGTGTTCAGGGATTGTTGAGAGGACACTTATCATATATTGTTTTCAGGGTATTGACATCCCTGTATTTACTGCCATAGACTCAGGTAATTTGCATATTCATGAGCAGGGGACTTCTTACATAAAAACGTAGACTAGCTGGAGAAAAACTGGAGAGAAAGGACTGAAAAGGCACATGGGTCAGGCAGCAGGATGCTCAGGTCCAAGTCCTAATCCTCTCTGTAGGAATGCATCCCATACACTTTCTGTGATTCCTGGACTGCTGTTATGGATGTAACAACAGGGACAAATCTCAATCGATTTTTGGCCTAAGTTTTTTACTCCACTCAGGGTTATGTTAACACATTGATTTATAGATAATGCTTTGTGATGATAACGATGGTGATGATGAAAATGATGATAATGATGGAAATTTTCAAAAATGTGTAATTTTTATAGTTTTAAAATCTTCTTTCTCATATATGCAATTAATATTTGCCTTTCCAGGTTATATACTTCCAAACTTAATAAAATGACTAAAAGTAAATATGCTTTAAAAGTATTTACCTATCAATGATTATTACAGCAGCTCATCAATAACTAACTTATAGCAATAAGATATAGATACATCAAGAAATGATTTTATTAGTAAGGTATGGTCATATATATGGTTAAATAAATCACACACACACACACACACACACACACACACACACACATACATATTTTGACCAGAAATAAATAAGAAATTTTCACTGCTTTTGAAAAAAATGCATGTAATTAGAGATAACTGTATTGATGAAGACAATCTCAAAATCACAGAATTAAATTATACTCTCACTATCAGTTATTATATAGCTCATAGTTATATACAACTATTTATGCAAATTCATGATATTGTATCAGTGAAATTCTCTAGTTGAATAAAGGGTAAACAGGAGAGACAAGAAGTAACAGGAGAAATGTGCATAGAGTACAAAATACACATATGAAAAATCTGTACATAAGTAATGTTTTATTTCTATATTTCATTAGGATTTTTATTCTTTGAAATTTTCAATTATATATGAAATATGCTATGATCAACCACTAATCTGAGGACTGTCACCACAATCTACTACCATGAGGTCCCTGTGGTTCCCCTTGGGATCTTCCAATAAGTTTCTTTCCCACCATCCTACTTCTGTTTCATTACCTAATAACACAGTGAATTTAATTAGTACTACCTATTTCACCTTGGTAGGATTATCACTAGTAAAGTGTGAACCTCCAGAAATCTTCCCCAAAAAGATGATTATATTTTGCCTATTAGTAATCAAATGTCAAAAGACCTTCAGCTTTGTGTGGGCCCCATAAGTTCCTCCCCATCCACATTGTAATGTTCTTTTACAGTTGTTATGTTATTCTTAGTGGTGAGATCAGGGTATATATGCACCAAGGTGGATATATTACTCTCAGTGGATGACTGATTCCATTCATTCCTAAGGCATTTACCTGATAGTGCTAAGCTAGCCGGTAGACATCTTTACCTGTCAATGAGGTCTTTAAATTATAAAATTTTCTGGAAAATTTGGAGCAGCTCACTTACTCAAAAATTTCACTGAATGGCTTTAAAGTGTTCAAAATTACTAGACCTCAGATATACTCAAGGTGAGATGTTATGTAATGTATTTCCAATCAGTCCTATAGTAATAACTGGGTCTCACTATTTATCAAAGCAGACACAATTGGTTTGGTCTGACATGTTAAGGATGCCTCATCTGCATGTGGAGGTTCTTGGGGCACTGCCCCTACATGACATATTATCACAATTTTATTCAGGGGGTACGGTGTTCCTGTGGAAGGGGCCTGGTTGAAAGGAGCTGGTGCTCCTACCATGCTCTGGTATGTATGAGGTTCTGGGGCTTCCAACTAACTCAAACTACATTCCTAGAAGAGTCCTTTGCCCCACAAATTCTCCTTCTCTGTTTTATAAAGGAGAGGTATCACCATAATAACCTTCTCCTATGGTGAGAACAGTTTGATATTGAACCAAGACCTGAATAGTAGTAATATGTGCAATGCTACTCATCTACTGATTTGGAAAATTGGATGAGACAGGATTCTAAAAGTAGCAAGGTTCCAATGACTCATGTGGGGCCAAGGAGGGGAAGAAACCAAGCTACTGAGATTTTAGAGTACCAAGGGGTAGGAATGTTGGGAGCAGAGTCTTCCCAGAGGTTCTCTCAGAGTTCTTTGAGCATTTGTACATCTTATTCTACTAGCCCAGATTCATTGACATAGAAGCAACATCCTTTCCCCAGCAAAATGCAATTGCCTCATTGTTCAACTTTCAGTAAGTTCAGGGACATCCTGTTTTGGAGAATAACCCCTGTGAAGGAACTTGTGTGAAAAGGACTTAAGGGTGTCTGCAGTGGAGGCCATTGCCTGCTCAAGCATTTCCTAGACAAGGGCTGCTCAAGTAGTCCTGTCACTCCCCGTTAGGAAACAAGGCCCAGTTCAATGAGCAGAGGCATGAAGATCTCTTTCTTCGTAAGGCTTCCACCCATCTGCAAGGTGAGTTCTTTAGGTTCCAGGTTCATAAAGAAAAACATGGGAAAGATTTATAAAGGGGATGCAGGACCCTTGAAACGTGCATTAACACAGAAGCCAGTAGTTCTTTTGCACCAGAGGAGACAGAAAGGTTAACACATACTGATTTGGCGATGGTCATGTTATGGGCATATGCAAGTTGGGGTTTCAAGGAGGGTCTTACAAGGCAAAAAGAGGGGAGCATAAGTCTAGAGGAATGAAACTACTCCCAGGTGAGGTCCAAAAAGTTGTGAAAAGATAAAAGAAGCCTTTGAATGAAGGATGTTGTAGTAAAATTTGTCTCAATTCACATGTAAGGGTCAGTGGTATGGTGTTGGTGTGAGGACATTATTTCTTCTCTATCTTCAGAATTCTGGATATTCATAGAAGTCCTTAATTAAGTTTCTTTCTTATCTCTTATTGTAAGTCAAAAAAAATCACACAAGAACTTGATATTACAAATTTGATTTAAACCTTTATTATTCACAAAAAGAATGATGAAAACCAAAATGTAATGAAGGCCAGATGATGCAAAATGCTCAGTTTCTTCCTTTCTCCATTTCCTAGAGGACACCTTGGAACCAGACCCCCAACACTCTTCCCAAAGAGCTACATGGGCTCAGCCTTGTGAACATCAAGTACTGTGCTCCCAATTCAAAATCATATTTTCCAGTTGAGGCAACCTTCCTGTCAGTGGAAGAATTTATTCATAGATTTACATATGCTGTTGATGTTAATGATGATAAATGGAAGTTTTAAATATTGTGTTTGAATCTTTGTCGCTTTCTTATAAAATTGATATTTGTGGTTTCAGTAAAGTAAATAGGTTATGAATGGATTTCATATGTTCAATATTAATTAACAGAAGATATTTACTTGTAATGGTAATTTTAAGATAATTATGTTGTCCAAAATGGCTATAAAAGTATGTACCATTACAAGCAATGAAGGAGTGTTTCTTGTGCTCCAAATCCTCACCAACACTAGCTGTCACTTGTGATTTTTATCTTAGCCATTCTGACATCTGTAAGATGGAATACAAAACTCATTTTGATTTGAATTTCACTGTTGAGTAAGGAGGTTGAACATTCCTTTAAGTGTTTCTCTACCATTAGTGATTTCTATGTTAAGAATTTTGTTTAGACCTACAACCCTTTTTTTTTATTTTTGTATATTTACTTTACATACATTTCAAATGTTTTTCCCCTTGGAAATCCCTCTTCCACTCCCCATCCTCCTGCCTCTATGAGGGTGCTCCCCCACCAACCCATCCACTCCTGTTTTCGCTCCCTAGCATTCCCCTACACTGGGGCATCAAACAACCTCAGGCCCAAAGTCCGCTCCTCCCACTGCTGGCCAACAAGGCCCTCCTCTGCCACATATGTGGCTAGCACCCTGTGTTCATCCAGGTGTATTCTTTGGTTGGTGGTTCAATCTCCAAGAACTCCAGTAGGTCTGGCCAGTTGACACTGTTACTCCCTCCATGGTTAATTCAGTTTATTTGGTTTGCTGACATCTTGTTTCTTGAGTAATTATTTTGGATATCAACCTTCTGTCACATGTAGAGTTAGATGACAATATTTTACCATTCCCTAGGCTACTGTTTTGTCCTATTAATGGTGTTCTTTGCCTTGGAGAACATTCTCTGTTTCAATAAGTTCCATTTATTGATAGTGGTTCTTAGCACATCTGCTATTGATGTTCCATTGGGATGTTGTCTTCTATGCCAAAAAGTTCTAAGATATTTCTTACATTGTCTCCTTTAATCTAAAGATATCTAGATTAATATTGAGGTCTGTGATCCAGTTGGTCATGAATATTGTTCATGGGAAAAGATATGGATCTATTTGCATTCTTCTATATAAACCCTTTAATTAAACCAGCACCATTTCTTTTTCTTTTTTTTTTTTGTTCTTTCATTTTGTATTTCTGACTACTTTATCAAAAAAAAGGTGTACACAGAAAGGTGGATTTGTGTCTGACATTTTTATTTGATTCTCTTCATTAAACTTTTTTGTTTTATTCCATTACACTGATATATTTATTACTATAACTCTGCATTACATTTTGAAATAAGGAATGCTGATCTCTCTAGATGTCCCTTTACTGTAGAGGACAGTTTTAGCTATCCTGGATTTTACAGATTTTCTACATAAAGTTGAGTGCTGTTCCTCTTTTTTTGGGGGGGGCATTTTCTTTATTTCATTTCAAATGTTATCTTCTTTCCCGGTTCTTCCGCCTCCCAGAAACACCCTAACCCATGCCCCAACCCCTGCTTCTATGAAGGTGTTCGCCAACCAACCACCCATTCCTGCCTCCCCGCCCTCGAATACCCCTGCACTGGAGCATTGAGCCTTCACAGGACCAATTGCCTCTCATCCCACTGATGCCCGACAAGGCCATCTCCCAAAATATATGTGAATGGAGTCATAGGTTCCTGCATGTGTTCTCGTTGGTTGGTGATTTAGTCCCTGGGAGCTCTGAGGTGTCTCGTTGGTTGATATAGTTGTTCTTCCTTTGGGTTAAAAAACCCTTCAGCTCCTTCATTCCTTTCTATAATTCCTTCAGTGGACACCCTATGCTTAGTCGAATGGTTGGCTGCAAGCATCTGACTCTATATTTGTCAGGCTCTGGCAGATACTCTGAGGAGACTCCTATATCAGGCTTCTTTCAGCAAGCACTTCTTGACATCCATGTGAGTTTCTGGGTTTGATGACTGTACAGGATGGATTCCCAAGGTGGGACAGTTGTTGGATGACCTTTCCTTCTGTTTCTGCTTTACACTATGTCTCAGTATTTGCTCCCATGATTATATTGTTCCACTTTCTAAGAAGGACTGAAGTACCATCACTTTGGTCTTCCTTCTTCTTAAGCTTCATGTGGTCTGTGAATTGTATCTTACATATTCCAAGCTTTTGGGCTAATATCCATTTATCGGTGAGTGCATACCTTGTCTGTTATTTTGTTATTGGGTTACCTCATTCAGGATGATATTTTCTTCTTCCATCCATTTGCCTAAGAATTTCATTATTTTTAATAGCTGAGTAGTACTCCATTGTGTAAATGTACCACATTTTCTGTATCCATTCTTCTGTTGAAGGACATCTGGTTTTTTTCCAGCTTCTAGCTATTATAAATAAGGCTGCTGTGAACATAGTGGAGCATGAGTCTGTTGTGGAAAATACTTAGAAAAGGAAGGAATATATAGCATGTTCCCATGCTTTTTCCTGGTTCACTCAGCCCCGGCGGGCTGACCAGCCATGCACTGGTGAGAAATAGCCAAACTGCGTTCATCTCATGGAGCTCTGAGCTCCATGATATCTCCACCCAGCTCACTAGGTTTCCCCTGGCAGGTCACTACCACACCAGCCCCATGCTTCAATACCCTCACATCCTCTGTGGTGCACATCAGGCAAACCAACACTTTGCTACTGTACCTTTCTCCCTGCAACCCAGATGAGCCTCCGCGTGAAGGAAAATGCAACACAAACTTAGCTCAGAAACAATAGTAACTAAATCTCTGGTAGCAACAACTAAAACCTAATCTTGTAAGCCTTAACAAAATTTGATTCCTCTAGTGGAGAAGCCTTGCAGATCCGCCATGATACCAGGATACTCTAGTAGCTACATATTACCTACATGTTGTCCCTGTTCTAAAAGGACCCACACTCTCTCCTCCTCCTCTCTTTCCTTCTCAGACTCAGAAGTCTACCCTCTTCACCCAGTGATTGGCTTCTTTATTCATTAGGGAATTGGTTCACAAGAAGTCACATGAGTATGTAACTCACCCCTTGCCTGAAGCCCCTCCCATGAGGGCAGAATTAGCAGAATACAAACAGCCCCAGGGCTATCCACAACATGTGTCATTGTTATATGTTGGAGAATCTTTTGATTATATGCCCAGGAGTGGTATAGCTGGGTCCTCAGGTAATATTATGTCCAATTTTCTGAGGAACCACCAGACTGATTTCTAGAGTAGTTGTACCAGCTTGCAATTACACCAACAATGGAGGAGTGTTCCTCTTTCTCCACATCCTCGCCAGCATCTGCTGTCACCTGAGTTTTTCATCTTAGCCA
Source organism: Uromys caudimaculatus (assembly GCA_028551405.1). Lineage (NCBI taxonomy): Eukaryota > Metazoa > Chordata > Mammalia > Rodentia > Muridae > Uromys > Uromys caudimaculatus. Next base: position 10,101 of record JAPYYD010002843.1, read on the forward strand.
TTCTGACTGGTGTGAGATTGAATCTCCGGGTTGTTTTTATTTGGATTTCCCAGATGACTAAAGATATTGAACATTTCTTTAGATGCTTCTCAGCCATTTGAGAGGAATATCGTTTGTTGTTCTTTCAAGGTCTGTAAGAACTGTATTGAATTTGTTGTGTGTTACATTGACTCTGAAGATTGCTTTTGGTAGGATGACCATTTCTATTATGTCAACCACACAAATCCAGGAGCATGGCACATATGTCCATTTTTTGATATCTTCTTATTTTTTTTTTTTGTTCAGAGACTTGAAGTTTTGTCATACAGGCCTTTCACTTGCTTGGCTAGAGTTAAAAGAATGTGCTAATTTTCAATTTGAGGGCTTCAATCGAATATAAGATAACTTGTCTTCATGATGACTGAGATGACCTTCAAATTTTGTCATTTATGTTTCTGTAACATTTCCAGAACTACATAGATTTTAGGAACTAACACCAGCAATATGCTTCAGATTTTGTGCCTTTAAACTTAAGGACTAACTAACAGAGAAGATGGTTTCTTAGCTTTCAAGGGGTAAGTGAGAAAAATGCACACTCCATAGAGTCAAGAATTACAGTTCTCTGTACTGCCCCTTATGGTTTGAACAACTACTTTATTTTGATGTTTTTCTTTCACTGACCCATGGCAACAAATATTTATCAATATTATTGGTGACATTGACATAAAGATTCTAGAGGACATAAGGACAGTGTACTCACAGAGAAGCACTAAGAGAGCCATAAATTTTAGTCACACAGGGATATCTCCTCAAGGAAGGAGGTAAAATCAACCACCTGCACTCCATCCAGAAAGCTGAGAGAGAGTGGATGTACTTAACAATCTCTTGATCACTTTGCTATCTGTAAGCATAGATTTCACCCCAATTACCCATAATGACTATCATTAGACTATTAGCTATCCTTAGGGGCAATGTCACATATATTGATGGCCTCCTGGTCTATATGCTATTATCAGAGAGCACAATAGACTCTGAACTTTAACAAAAGAACCCACCCTCATGGGTTAAGACACTCACAAAATAGGCTCTATATAACCAAACCTTAAGCTTCACTGGGCAATGGGATTTGGAATGATTATGCAAATGATGCCTGGAGACCTTTTTCCAACTTTTATTGTGTTGAGGTACACCTATAATAAACTGCCTGAGCTGAGACTCCCCATAGTCTGATCCAGGCTGACAAAGTCAATCTGAACCATGTTCACATTCTCATCTCTTCCCATGCTGTTTCCTGCTAGGACGCCTGCAGGGACACCCTCAAGAAATAAAAGGTATCGTAGTAGAAACTGCTCTGTGCACTTAGAGATTGATACTGGAAAAGTTCATTACCGAAAATACATACACACACACATACACAGAGAAAGAAAGACAGAAAAATGAGAGAGAGAGAGAGAGAGAGAGAGAGAGAGAGAGAGAGAGAGAGATTGAGAGAGGCTAAAACCAACACATATTACTTATATATTTCACTACATCTTAGAATTATGAATTTTACATGCTTTATACTTAAATTTTTTCAGACCTGGCTTCTGATTAATTTTGAACAATTTAAAAAGGACATGAGACATAAAAAATTGGCACTTGTGCATACAGAATATTTACACAGAGAAGATGTTATTAGAATTATTTATTTGTTAATTTATTAAAGATCTTTTTTCTATTTTTTCTTAAAAATACATTTCTTCCTACAATATATTCTGATTACTGATTTCCTTTTCCCAGCAACTCCCCAATCCTCTCCCAGTTTGATTCTGTTCCTTTATCTAATTAGAAAACAAACAGAACCTAAACATAATGAAAAAGAAAAACAAAGTGAAATGAAGGAAATTCAACAAATGGGAATAGGACAAAACAAACAAGCAAAAGATAATTCACCGAAAAAAAAGCACAAGAAACACAAGTGAATGCAAAGATACATGTTCACAATGCTCTATAGAACAAAGCTGAGCAGCAGGTATGCAAGGAAGTATGAGAGCTGTTGTTCTATCAGTATAGGTCCATGTTATAAAAGGCTTGTGACTGTAGGGATGACTACTGAGACTGTGAAGAAAGTAAATATGGTATTAAACACTTAGGTCTCATCTCAGAACCTACCTCAGATAACAAATACGTATATTGTGCTTGTAAATGAATTTCATGTAAAGTGATTTAACAAAATTTTCACCAACCTACAGGAATTAAATTTACATGACTTTCCATTTGGATACAAATATTTCTTAATCATATGAGACTGGAAATTCTGATGGAAAACACAGCCAGATTTAACAACACACCTGAGATCATGTATCACTTAAGACTGTGAATGGTTGTTTGTTAGCCCAGATGATGGTGATTTAGAGTTTATAGATCAAATTCATTTTATACTTTATAGGCAACACTTCTTTTTTTTTAAAAAAAAAATCTATTCTTTCAGGATCCAGTGATATTTTTATTATGCATCACCATATGTTTCCCTTTTTATTATTTTATTGAATAAGAAACATGTCAGTGGAGGTGGTCACTGGTGAAGAGAATGAGAAGGTATGGTGTACTGTAGGTTTATCCTAAATCAGCATCACTTTATTCCTAGATGTCCTTTTAGAAAGAAGACAACAGCACTATAATATTGTGAGGAGGAGGCAATAAAGGGACATGCAAAATATCTGCTTCTGAGCAAGACTAAAGGTTTGTCTTTGATGTCATCTCAGTTCCAGGGCAGCTTCCTGCTCCTCCAGGGTTTCTGACACACTCAGGATGTGGTTACACCACTGTGTGTCTTGCACAGTAATAGACTGCATCGTCCTCAGATGTCAGGCTTCTGAGCTCCATGTAGGCTACGCTGGAGGATTTGTCTGCAGTCAGTGTGGCCTTGCCCTTGAACTTCTCATTGTACCCAGTATTACCATTTTTAGGATAAATCCATCCAATCCACTCAAGGCCCTCTCCAGGCTTCTGCTTTACCCAGTTCATATAATAGTCAGAGAAGGTATAGCCAGAAGCCTTGCAGGACAGCTTCACTGAAGCCCCAGGCCTCACCAGCTCAGCCCCAGACTGCTGCAGCTGGACCTGGGAGTGGACACCTGTGGAGAGAAAGGCAGAGTGGATGTCATTGTCATCTCAGTCCCTGTCTCCTCTTCAGATTTGGAAATGGTGAGCCCCTTACCTGCAGTGACTGACAGGAGGAAGAGAAAGATCTAGCTCCATTCCATGGTTAGAGTCAGTGTGTTTACAGACTGTGGAGAGGACACTGATTATAGGTTGTTTTCAGGGTGTGGCCATCCCTGTATTTACTGTCACAGACTTAGTTAATTTGCATAACCATGGGCAGAGTACTTCTTACATAGGAGCCTAGTCCATCTGGGGATGAAGTGGAGAGAAAGGACTGAAAAGGCACATGGGTCAGGCAGCAGGATGCTGAGGTCCAAGTCCTAATCCTTTCTGAGAAAATGTATCCCATACACTTTGCCTGAGCCCTGGGCAGATCCTGTGGATGTAACTTCAAGAACTAAGCTCTCAAAAGATTTTTGTTCTGAGGTTGTTGCTCTACTTTCGGACAATGTTGACACATTGATTTACAGATAGTGAATTATTATGTTGATGATGATGATGATGATGATGATGATGATAACGATGAAGGTGATAATGATGATGTTGATGTTTATGAAAAATTTCAAAAACATCTAATTTTAGACTGTTTTCAGATATATGCAATTAATATTTGCCTTATAACAGGTTATATATTTCAAAGCTCACTAAATCATCAAAAGAAATGAGCTTCAATAGTATTTGCATAACAATGATTATTGCAGTTCTGTCATGAATAACTAAATTATAGAAATAAGCTATATATATCAACTGTCGTTTTGACCAGAAATGAGTGATAAATTTGTATTGCTTGTGAAAGCATGGATGTAATTAGAGATAATTGTATTAAATAAGGCAATCTTAAAATCACAGATATTAACTGAGTCATTAGAAGTTCTTCATGTACGAAATACTTGATGATGTATTTGTGAAACTGTCTAGTAGAATAATGGAAAAATAGGAGGAACAAAAGGAAGAAGGGTGGAGGATACAGGAGAAATATTCACAGTGTACAATATATACTTGTGTGATATTTCTGTAAACATGTGAATTGTTACCTCTATATTTTCCAAATGTCTTTATTCTTTGACATTTTCAATCATTCATGACATTTGCTATGATCTCCCACCACTCTCAGGACTCTCACCTCTATCTGTCCCCACTAGGTCCCTGTGGTTCCCTTTGGACCTTCCAATATTTCCCTTTCCTAACATCCTACCTCTTCTGTTTCATTAACGAATAACACAGTGAGTTTAATTAGTGCTGCCTATATACACATAGATAGGGTCACCCCTAGTAAAGACTGAATCTCCAGAAATTATCCCCCCCGAAAAAGTGAATATATTTTGGCTATCAGTCAACAAATGTCAAAAGAGCTTCAGCTTGGTGTGTGTGCCCTCAGAGTTCCTCCCCATCCATGTTGTAATATTTTTTTAATATTTATACTACTTTTCATGGTGATAACAGGGTACACTATCACCAAGGTGTATATATTAACCTCAGAGGACTGCTTACATAATTTAATTCTAAGGTATTTACCTGATATTGCTAACCTTGCTGGAAGACATGTTGACTTGCTTAGTACTTTATAGGTCTCTCCTGTGGTAATTTTCACTGGTTTGATTTCTATGTAACTTGTGC
>JAPYYD010002844.1:0-14839 GCA_028551405.1 Uromys caudimaculatus
CGCTTCCCGGCCGCTCTATTGAGCCAGACTCGTCAGGCTGCTATGGGAGCTTGGCGCAATCTTCCCTCTTCGGGGACAGCCTTTACACCCTTATTAAGATAGCTCAAGACACTGATGAAGATTTTTCAGAATTTGTTGGGAGGCTTCTTGAGACGGCAGAACGTACTTTGGGACATTCTGCCGCTGAGGACAAGATAGTTAAACAATTGGCTTATGAGAATGCAAACAATGCCTGCCGTGCCGCCTTGCGCGGGAAGGCCAAAGATAAGAGTCTTGATGAGATGATTAAAATTTGCAAGGAGGTTGATCCCACCATCCATAAGATGTCTCAGGCCATGGAGGTTGCCATGGGGGCTGCCTTTGAGAAGGTTTTGCCTTTTGTTTCACCTACCCAATATCAAAACGTTATGCCTCAAACTATTATGCCCCCCGGCCCAAATGTTCGCCGTCCCTTACCCATTAAAAATGTCCAAAGAACGTGTTTTAAATGTGGTCAATTGGGACATTTTGCCAAACAGTGTCCTTTCCAAAATATAAGTACCGGCCCAAATGCTACACCTGTCTCACAGGCTTCCCCCAGGGCTGGCAATTCTCCGATCCCTTCTTTATGCCCCCGCTGCAAAAAGGGACAACATTGGGCAAGCTCTTGCCGTGCCACACATGATGCTGAGGGACGTCCTCTCCCATTCCAATTGGGAAACGGGATGAGGGGTCAGCCCCGGGCCCCTGTCAACAACCCTCCTGCCTTCCACTTGGGGCAAATGGTGGAACACAATCTCATAGCTCCAGCCCCCTCTACCGGGCCACCCCAGGGAGCGCAGAACTGGACCTGTGTGCCACCTCCACAACAATATTAAGACTGGAAGATGGACCACAGATAGTTAGGACTGGAGTTTTTGGGCCCCGGCCCATGGGCATGTTCTTCCTCTTGCTGGGCCGTGCCTCTTCTACTACTCAGGGGATTTCTGTCCACCCCTCCTTAGTTGATGCTGATTATACTGGCGAGATCTGCACTTTAGTTTCAGCTCCTAAGGGCCCAATCACCCTCCACTCAGGCCAACGCTTTGCGCAGGCCTTGCCGTTACCCCTGGATACTACCACTCCATCATTAGATATTCCCAGGGGGGTTACCAAACCTGGCAGCACAGATATTTTTGGGGTTCAAGCCCTAAAAAAGGAAAGGCCTACCCTGACACTAAAATTGGAGGGCCGTCCTTTTGTTGGCATTCTTGACTCGGAGGCAGACTCTACAGTTATTTCCAAGGACCACTGGCCACCCTCCTGGCCCATTCAACCATCTATGACTAACTTACAAGGGATTGGACAAAGTACTAATACGCTTCAGAGTACCAAGAGTCTGATCTGGGAGGACCAAGAGGGAAACAAGGGTGTTGTCACTCCCTTCGCTGTCCCTGGCCTGCCTGTTAATTTATGGGGAAGAGATATCCTTTCCCAGATGGGGATCCTTATGTGTAGCCCTAATGAAATTGTTGCCCAGCAGATGCTGTTCCATGGATTTCTCCCAGGAAAAGGATTAGGAAAAAGAGGAATGGGGATATCAGAACCCATCACTATAAAACCTAAAACTGATAAAAAGGGATTGGGGTATACACATTTTTCATAAGGGCCACTGCTCCTCCTGCAAGTCAAGCGGACCCCATCTCTTGGAAAGGTGACTCTCCTGTTTGGCTTGATCAGTGGCCTCTATCTGAGAAAAAATTAAAAGCTGCCTTAGAGTTGGTGCAGGAACAATTAGAGGCAGGACATATCGAACCCTCAAATTCCCCTTGGAATTCTCCCATATTTGTGATTCAGAAATCTAATGATAAATGGAGACTGTTACATGATTTGAGAGCTATTAATAAAACCATGCAACCTATGGGAGCCCTACAACCTGGCCTACCTTCTCCTATAGCTATTCCAGATGGATTCTCTAAAATTGTTATTGATCTTAAGGACTGCTTTTTTTCCATCCCCCTAAATCCTGCTGATTATAAGAGATTTGCCTTTACTGTCCCCATAACTAATTGTATTGGCCCCTCCCCCCGTTTTCATTGGAAAGTTTTACCACAGGGCATGGCAAACAGCCCTACCCTCTGTCAGAAATATGTGGCTCAATCTATTGATCCTTTTAGATTAAAATATCCTCATGCTTATATTATTCATTATATGGATGATATTTTGGTTGCTTTAAAAAATCCTGATGAGGCTCATGAGGTCACACAAGAACTTGTTTTGGCACTTCAAAAACGGGGCTTTAAAATAGCTCCTGAGAAAGTTCAAATACACCCCCCCCAATTATTCTTGGGGTTTGAGCTCTTTCCCCATAGAGTTGTTTCCCAAAAAATCCATATACGATGTGATTCGCTTAAGACACTTAATGATTTCCAAAAACTATTGGGAGACATTAATTGGCTGAGACCATATCTGAAATTAACTACTGGAGATTTAAAACCTTTATTTGATATTTTGAAGGGGGATGTTGATCCCCTGTCTCCCCGCTACCTTGATAATGAGGCCCGTTTAGCTCTCTCTAAGGTGGAAAAGGCCATTGAACAACAACAAATGGCTTATTATTCACCTCATGAGACACTCTCTTTACTTATTTTTCCTTCTTTAATCTTACCCACTGGATTGTTATGGTAGAAATCTAAACCTTTATATTGGCTCCATCTTTCCTCCTCCCCATCTAAGATTTTTGTTCCTTATGTTAATTTGGTGACCTCTCTTATTAAGATTGGAAGAGATACCTCCTTCCGTCTTTTTGGTAGAGAACCATCATCTATTGTCCTCCCCTATGGGCCGTCTCAGATCAATGGCTGATGCGAAACGATAATGATTGGGCCATTAATTGCGTCTCGTTCGAAGGGACTTTTGATATTCATTATCCCCCAGACAAACTTGTCCAGTTTGCCTATAAACATTCCTTTGTGTTTCCTAAGATGACAAAATCTTCACCCTTGGAAGGGGCCACCCTAATTTTTATGGATGGGTCCTCCTCGGGTATTGCAGCCATTAATATTAATGGACAGGTTTCTTCTTTTCAGACTGGGCTTTCCTCGGCACAGTTGGTTGAACTTCAAGCTGTTATTAGGGTCTTTAGAGAAGTGTCTGGACCATTCAATTTGTTTACGGACAGTGCATATGTTGCCTTTTCTGTACCATTGCTAGAAACTGTGCCTTTTATCAAACCTCAAACCAGGGCAGCTCCTCTCTTTGTACAGCTTCAAAGATTGATTCAAGAAAGACAATGCCCCTTTTACATTGAACATATTCGGGCACATTCTGATTTACCTGGGCCCCTTTCTGAGGGAAATTCTTTCGCAGATCGAGCCACCCAAGTTTTTGCTGCTTTGCAACCTGATGTCTCCTTTATTAAGGCTCAAGAAGCACATCGATTACATCACCTCAATGCCCGCTCTTTATGGCTCAAATATTTGATCTCCAGAGGACAAGCCCGACAGATTGTTAAAGAATGCAAGAATTGCATGTCTCTGTTGCCTGAACCCCATTTGGGAGTAAATCCCCAGGGCATAGTTCCAGGTCAAATTTGGCAGATGGACGTCACCCATTATTCCCCATTTGGCAAACTTAAGTATATTCATGTTTCAATTGATACCTTTAGTGGCTTCATCTTTGTCTCTGCACAAAATGGAGAGGCCACCAAGCATGTGATTCAACATCTTATCTCTGGTTTCGCCTTTCTTCCGGTCCCTCTTACCCTAAAGACTGACAATGAGCCTGGCTATGTTAGTCAAGCTTTTAAGCAATTTTGTGCTCAGATGGCGATTAAACATATTATGGGGATTCCTTATAACCCCCAAGGACAAGGAATTGTTGAAAGAGCCAACCAGACGCTTAAGAATATGCTCTTTAAATTACAAGCATCTAGAGGTATCCTATATAATAGAGTTGTAGGACCACGGATTCTTTTAAATCATGCTCTGTTTGTGCTTAATTTTCTTACCCTTGATGATCAGGGGCGATCTGCCGCTGATTGGTTTTGGCACCCACAAACTAAAGATTCCTTTTCTCAGGTCCTTTGGAAGGACCCCTGCACCCATAAATGGTTTGGCCCCCACCCTGTCTTGATTTGGGGTAAGGGATCTGCATGTATTTTTGACCCCGAGGCTCAAAATGCCTGATGGCTCCCAGAAAGGCTGGTTAAACCTTATCACCCTCCCAGAGAAACCTCTGAGGAAAAATATTCTTCTGTTTAATTTCAGGAACAGCCAAAAATCACCCAAGATGTTTGCTGCCTACCTTTTGGGGAGCTTCCTCTCGCTGATCGGACCTGGTTCTTCATCTACATATCAACTTTGGAATTATACCTGGATAATCTTTAATCAAGCTGGAGATGTTGCCAGTTCCACCTCTGGCATTGCGACAAGCCCACCTTGGCCCCCATTGGAGGTAGATTTATGTAAACTTGCTTTGGGAGCCCATCCCTCCTGGGGCACGCCTAATCTTTTTCTGCCTCAAGATAAAGCCCCCGAGTTGGGCGAGGAGGGGCGCCCTGCGGGCTGTGATACTTGGAAGGCTAGATGGACCCTAAGGACCCATAGACATGGGTTTTATGTTTGCCTTGGGGGACATCGAAATCGAGGCCTTAATTACAGATGTGGTTATTCGCCTGATTTTTTTTGTGCCTCTTGGGGTTGTGAGACTACGGATCTTTTTGGAATCCCTCATCCTCCTGGGATTATATCATTGTAAAAAGAAAAAAGGAGATTTCGGATCCCCTTATGCACAAAACAGAGATTCCTGCAAAAGTTCTTCCCCTTCTACCAAGGGTTGGTGCTACCCGTTAAATATCACCTTTATGGACAAGGCTAAGGCCCAAGATTGGACTGGCCGAGGCTTTGAATGGGGTCTCCGGTTATATGTCCCTGAAGTCAGTGGATGGGATAAAGGATTAACTTTTAAAATCCAACTCCTTAAAGAAATTCCTAACTCGGCACAAAGAATTGCTATAGGGCCTAATTCAGAATTACATTCTGGCCCTGGACCCCGTCGCCCTTCTAGGCCACGGGCCCCCACAAATTCACCTCCTATTGATGGCCTTACCACTATCTTTCAGCCCACATTACCTGAAGGGCCCCCATCCTCAACTGACCTTTTCCTTGCCATCATTAATGCTTCTGTTCTGACCCTTCATGAAGCCAATTCCACTCTTATACAGGATTGTTGGGTTTGTGTTTCCACTAGCCCACCTTTTTATGAAGGAGTTGCTCATTTTGGAGATCCACTATTTACCAATCTCACCCATGATCTCCAATGGCTGCCAGAAGAAAAGCAAGGCCTAACCCTTAGCAAAATATCAGGCCTTGGTCTTTGTCTTTTAGGACCTCATATGCGGCCTCCTCAAACCCTACTGAAGGTCTGTAATCAGACCATCTCTCTTAATGGGTCATATTTATATGTTGGAGCACCAAATAATTCTTATTTCGCCTGCTCCACAGGACTTACAACATATATTATTACATCAGCGTTTTTACAAAAGCATGACTATTGTGTCCAAGTCTCCCTCTTCCCTCATCTCATTCTTCATCCCCCTGAAGAGTTTTTAAAATTTTGGGAACGAGGCACATCTACTGATTTACATAGACATAAAAGAGAGCCTTTTTCAGCACTCACCATGGCTGTTATACTTGGCCTTGGCACTGTGGGGACTAGTACCAGTATAGCCTCCTTGGTCACCTCTAGCCTACATTATGCTCAACTCAGTGCCACCATTGATTCAGATATTCAAGAGTTACAATCTGGATTAAAGAATCTTAAAGATTCTGTTGCCTCCCTGGCTGAAGTTGTCCTTCAAAATAGATGGGGACTTGATTTATTGTTTTTACAACAGGGGGGATTATGTGCGGCCCTGAAAGAGGAATGCTGTTTCTTTTCAGACAAGCTAGGGTTAGTTGAAAATAGCTTACAAAAGGTAAAAGAAAGCCTCGAAAAAAGAAAAAAGGAGAGAGAACAACAAGAATCTTGGTATCAAAATTGGTTCTCCACTTCTCCATGGCTTAGCACCCTCCTTCCAAGCCTTTTGGGACCTCTTGTTGGTATTTTACTTCTTCTTTCCTTTGGCCTCTGGGCCTTTAATAGATTAACCAGTTTTGTTAAGTCGCAGATTGATTTGGCCCTACAGAAACCAGTCTCAGTACATTACCACCGACTGAGCCTTTATGACTCCGATGAAGACCCACCTTCTGAGTCGGAACACCTCCGGCTCTCTCCGCTGGCCAAAGAACTGAGGACACCCTGGTATCTGTGTTATTGGATTTTTGGGAGGAGACCCAACATCACTCCTGACACCTCCCTCTAATGGCTTTATGATGTAGACTAGCCCATGAGGGAGTTAATGTGATCCCATAGTCTAGCGACACACTCTCCACAAGCTACAGAGCTTCCCCATGACAAATCTATTATTTAGATAATCTAGGGTTAATTAGGACTTTTTATAGGAACTCTGCTGCCCCTATCCTTCGGCCCCTGGCCTTTTAATAAACTAACTGGATTAATTAAATTACAAATAGATTCTACCTTTCAGAAATAAGGTCACAGTCCGTCACCAGCGGATACAATTCGAAGACGACACCGACCCCTCGCCTGGCTTCCAATTTCTTGACCTGGAGACTCAGGTTAATATTCCACAATTAGACCAACAGCTGTCTCTCTCCATAGACAATGGCCTCATTCCCAGGCCTTGGTATGAGTACCTTCAAGGACTCACAGTCAGTCATATAAAGGATTGTTGAGAGGTATTCCTCAAAGACGGGCAACTTCCCAATTGCATCGACCAACCTAAGACAGGGGGTCCTGAGAATGACAGGACCGCCCAGGGACGGGTAAGGCGATGACAAGATGGGACGACCTAAGACAGAGGGTACCTGAAAGAATGATAACAATGCCTTTCACTGATGCCTGCACCATTGTTCTAGCCAGACAAGGGGCCTCGACAGTTCGTTTTGTGAGCCGATTGGCCTCATTTCTATACAGATAAGGGGGAGATGTTGGGAGCCACCACCCCCCAGATGCTGAGATCTCTATAGGTCATGAGAAAATGAAGCCAAGAAGAACTGGAAAATAGACCACACAGTTTAGACCACACAGTTCAAGGAACTGGAAAATATTATGACTGTTCCAAGAACTGAATATGAAACCATAAAGACCACAAGGACATCCTGTTTTCGTAAAAGAACATCTGGGTCACTGTGACCGTTGGCTGAGCCCATCCCCTCCCCATCACCTCACACCCCCTGCTTCTCCCCGCCTTTGAGTTTCCCCCTTTTGAGTAATGTATAAAAGCAGATGAGTTTTGAAAATTAAAGGGACCTTGACAGAAAGCCTGCTTGGTCTCGTTCTTCTCTCTCACCCTTCTCTCCCACAGGTATAGGGGTCTCCTCGGGTATCCCTCCAATAACTGGTCCTGCGGGTCGGGGCAAATGTTGCCACCATCACCATGAGTTCATATGTGCATCAGTCCTATTGTGTCCTGAGGACTCTATTTCCTTAGTTTCATCAATCCCTCTGGCTCTTACATTCTTTCCTCTGCACTTCTAAATGATTCCCTGAGCTCTGACGTGAATGACCTGGGGGAACATCCTATTTGGTACTGAGCATTCCAAGATCACTCACTCTCTGAATACTGTCCAGGTGTGGATCTTTGTATTTGTTCCCACACACTACAGATAAAGGCTTCTCTGGTGATGGCTGAGTGAGACTCTGATCTATGCATATAGCAGAATGTCCTTAGGAATTGTTTTGTTGCTAAATAGCTTTAACAGAACAGTAGTATTAAGTTTTCTCCTAGTTCCACTATTATCTAGCCTCATGTTCTTAGCCACCATGTTGGGCATGGATACCATCTCATGGAGTAGGCCTTAAATCCAGTCAGACATTGGTTGGTTATTCCTACAGGCTTTGTGCTGATATTACACAAGGTTATTATGCATGCAGGCCATCACTGTCAATAGAAGGATTTTGAATTGAGTTTTGTTTAGAGTGGTAAATATGGACCTATTGATAATTATACATAGAGCCATCTAGTTTGACCAGAACCACTTGTAGAAGACTTTGTCTTTTTCTAGTATGTATTTCTTAATTTGTTTTTATAAAAAAAATGAAGTGTCCAATGGTATGTAGACTTATATCTAGTTCTTCAATTCGATTTCATCAATCAATTTGTCTGCTTTTGTGCAAATGCCATGACGATTTTTACTACCATAGCTCTGAAGAACAATTTGAAATTGGAGATGGTAATTCTGCCAGTAGTTATTCTTTTATTCCATATTGTTTTAGCTATTCTGTATTATTATATTTCTGTATAAAGCTGAAAATTGTCAGTCCTGTCAAGAATCACGAGGCAATTTTTCTAGTGATTGCAGTGAATCTGGAGATTGCTTTTGGTAAGATGGCTATTTTTGCTGTATTAGTCCTACCAATCCATGAGCATGGGAGATTTTTCCATCTGCTGATAGCTTCTTCAATTTACTAAGTTTTTTATCATACAAGATTGTCACTTGCCTGGTTCAGTTATAAATCCAAGATTTTTTGAGGCAATTGTGAAGGGTACTATTTCCCTCATTTCTTTTTCAGTCTATCATTTCTATATGGAAAGGCTACTGATGTTTGTGTTTTGGCTTTTTATCCTCCTTTTGATACTAGTGTTTACGAACCGTAGAAGTTTCCATTTATGTATAAAATCATATCCTCTGAAAATAAAGATTGTGTTATTTCTTCCTTTCCTATTTGTAAGCTCTTCGTTGCCTTTCCTTGTCCTACTGCTCTAGTGAAGATTGAAATATTAAATAATTACTATGATAATGGGTATGAAGAGTAGACATCCTTAGCTTGCTCCTGAATTTAGTGGGAATGCTTTGAGTTTTGCTCTGTTGAGTGCTGGTATTGAGCTCTGTTTGATGTTGGCTGTAGTATTGCTGTAAACTTTCTCTAGGATGCCGAGGCATGTCTCTTATATCCCTGGTCTCTCAAGGACTTTTATAAGGAAGAGGTGTTGGATTTTGTCAAAGGCCTTTTCTGAATCTAATGAGAGAATCATATAGGTTTTGTCTTTCTGTCTGTTTATATGGTGAATTCTATTTATCAATTTATATATGCTGAAACATGTCTACATCTCTGGGATAAAACCCCTGCATCATGGTCAGTATCTTTGCAATGTGTTCTTCGATTCAGTTTGCAAGTATTTTATTCAGAATTTTTTTTATCTCTGTCTGTAAAAGAAAGTAGTATGTAATTTTCTATTTTTGTTCAGTATTTATCTGGTTTAACTCTGAGGATAAAGATGCCCTTATAAAACGAATTAGGAAATGTTCCTTCTCTTTCCATTTTGTGGCACATTTTGAGGAATATTAGTGTTATTTGTTCCTCAAAGTTTTAGTAAATAAGGTGGTTTGAAAAGAATGGCTCCTATAGTCCCATGGAAAGTGGTACTACTAGAGGTATGGCCTTGTTGGAGTGGCCATGGCCCTATTGGAGAAAAATGTGTCACTGGGTAAAATAGGTTTAAGGTCTCAGATTCTCAAGCCAGGCCCAGTGTCTCACTCTCTTCCTGCTGTCTGTCAATTTGGATTTAGAACGGTCAGCTACATCTCAAGTACCATCTCAGCCTAAATGTGGCAATGCTTTCCACCAAGATAACAATGGACTAAACCCTTGAACTGTGAGCCAGTCTCAATGAACTGTTTTCCTTTATAAAAGTTGCCATGGCAATCATGTTTCTTCACAGCAATAGAAATCCTAAGACAGTAGAATTCTGCTCTAAATCTACAGGGTCCTTGGAGTTGATTGAAGTGTGGGGGTACTTTAAGTTGCTGTTTCTATTTCATTAGGGATAATGAATATTTTTCAGTTGCTTATCTGATCTTGATTTTACTTTGGTAGGTTGTAAATGTCAAGACATGTATCTATTTCTTTTTGTTTATCAGTGAATCTATATTACCAAAAATATTACTTTGTCTTCCTACCTATTTTATATATTATCATGACTCAACCATATCATCCATTATATATCTGCATATATTCATGTTAGAATGGCATAATTGGGTATGTTACACATGACATAAATAAGTCTGTAATGATAGTGCAGAAAAGACTGGTTTATATGACCTGAGAGAAATAAAAAGGAGGAAGGAATTATATGGTTTAAGATTCTACTAGCCACCATCAATGCTTTATGTCATTATGTTTTCATACAATATTAACATATCTTGATATTTTGATAATTTTGATAACTAATATATTTTGATAATGAGGGAAGTGAAATTCAGAAACAGTAACTTACACACATGTGCACAACAGATAATTTTAAAATTATATTCCAGCACCTAGGTGTCCCCACCCATTTGTAGCAGATGTGTAGCTTGGTCTCCATGTGGGTCCCAAACAACCGGAGCCAGGGCTATTCCAAAAGCTGTTGCCTGTCCGTGGATATGCTCTTCTAGCTAGGCTGCCTTGTCTGGACTCAGTGTGAGAAGAAAGGCCTAACCTCACAGAGACTTGATGTGCCAGGATGTGGGGATATCCAGGAGCCCCACCTGCTCAGAAGAGAAGGGCAAAGAGGAGAGTGGGAGGAATTATGGAAAAGGGACAGTTAGTGGGACATAAAGTGAATAAGTAAGAGAAGAGGAGGAGGAGGAGAAGGAAGAGGAGGAGAAGAAAGAAGGAGGAGGAGGAAGAGGAGGAGGAGGAGAAGGAGAAGGAGGAGGAGGAGGAGGAGGAGGAGGAGGAGGAGGAGGAGGAGGAGAAGAAGAAGAAGAAGAAGAAGAAGAAGAAGAAGAAGAAGAAGAAGAAGAAGAAGAAATGAATCTAAGAAATGAGATGGATAAGTCTAACAATAAGATGGCTGAAAAGGTAATATTTCAGGAAAAGTTTAAAGGCTTTAGAGGACTTTCAGGATCAAATAACCCTTTCATAGTGAGTGGCGTATAGGGTGGCATATCAGATATTTACATTATTATTCATAACTGTAGCAAAAGTCCAGTTATGAAACAGCAACAAAAGTAATTTTATGGGTGAAGGTCGCTATAACATGATGAACTGTATTAAAGGCTTGAGCATGAGTATGGTTGAGAACCACTGCTTCAGAATAATAATTGTATAGATAATGGTATTTTACTTTTCAAATTCAATAAAAGCAAACAAAACAAAAATATATTCCACCATAGATCCAACTCCAAAGTCTTAATATTATAAAATAATCTTTCGTTTGTATATAGAGGGTTGTACTGGATACAATATTATTTTGTTATTATTGAAGAAGTATTCATTCTAAATATATTGCTATCATTTGATTATGATCTGTATTAGACTCAGTTGCCCTCTGAAGAGACTTTTAAAAGGAAATTATATCATCACCATCATCATCTAAATCAAATCTACCCTTCTTTCTCCCCCCATCGGCTCCCACATCTTTTTTCTACCAACTTAATGTGTTCTTTTATGAAGCCCACTGAGTCACATAGTGCTGGTGGTATGCATATAGATACACAGACATATACTAGAACATGGGCGGCCTAGCATGAGACACATCACTGAAGAAAACTGAAACTCTCCCACTCCCCAAAGCTTTCATTTCCCAGTACCATGTCAGAGTGGAACTTCATGATCCTCTCCTCCATCCATGTGAGATTTGGGGCTGGCTTGATCTTATATAGGTCTTACAAGAAATACATTATATACCAACCAGTAGTAAATAATGAAAAGTTGATTTTTACAATAACTACAGAAACTATAAAACTACACAAAAAATTTGCTCACAACTAGAATAGAATGATCAGAAGGGAGAAGGGAACACCGGAGGAAATAAGAGATCACAGAAATGAAAATTGATTGCTTGGGGAAAATATTAAACTGAAAATTAGATGACACATGAACAACTAAAATTTGAGCTGAAAATATAATGAATAAGAGAAACAGAAACTTTACAAGATCAATTCGAGCATTTAATGATGTAATTAGTAACAATTATGTTTAAGCATAAATATTAATGTGCTTAGTCTTGTGTAGTGAGTTTATTGATGCTACAACCAGGTGACTTTTCACTACACACCTCCCTGTCTGTCTCCTAATTCTCTTTTCTGTTTCCTCTTCAGTGATGTTCTCTGAGCCTTGGAAGTGATATAGGTGACCTGTTTAGGGCTAAGCATCCCACTGCAGGGTTCATGAAGCCCATCCCTCATTGAAGGACTATTGGCAATTAATTGTTACTAGGAGGGTAGGAAGTCTTTAGAGGTGTAGCCACTAAAATGTTACCCATACCTCAAAAAATAACCTCCCACTCATGCTCAGGCAACCAAGCCCATGAGGACAGATGCACAGACCCACGGCCAAACATTAGGTGTAGCTCAAGGAATCTTGAGGAAAAGGGAGAATAAAGATTAAAGGAGACAGAAATGTCAAGGACACACACACACACACACACACACACACACAAATTCCTATAGAATCAACTAACCTCGGTACAGAGTGGCTCACAGAGACTGAGTCACCAATGAGAAAGTATGCATGTGATGGACCTAGTACCCCACACATGTGTGATAGTTGTACAATTTGATCTTCATGTAGGAACTTTAACTGCAGGAGCAGGGGCTATCTCAGTGTTGCCTGCCTTTGGATACCTTCTCCTAACTGTAGGGCTTTTTCTAGGCCCAGTAGAAGAAAATGTACCCAGTCCTACTACAACTGGATATGCCTAGGCAAAATAATATCTATGGGAGCTCTCTCTTTCTCTGAGGAAAAGCGGGGGCAGGGGAAGGAGAGGGTAGAGGGAGGGACTGAGAAGAGAGGAGAGAAAGGAAGCTCTGGTAGGGATGTACATTGAATTAATTATTAATTAATTAATTGAACTCACTTGGTCATACACACAAAAGGAATAAGAGAAAGAATCTGGAGGAGATGAGTTTCAGTAGAAAACCAGAGAAGTTGAGAATGGGTAATGAGATTAAAAATAACTAAATTTTATGTGTGTGTGTGTGTGTGTGTGTGTGTGTGTGTGTGTGTGTGTCTGTGTGTCTGTGTCTGTGTGTGTGTCTGCATGTGTCTGTGTGCCTATGTGTGTGTCTGTGTGTGTGTTATATAATAAAAAATAGGTACATTTTTAAAATATGATATGAAAAAACTGATGAGAGAAAATATGTATTTAAGGCAAAAAGACAGTCATAACAACCTTAATTAAATTCTATTGATAAGAAAACAAATCTAACCAAAGAAAACTTTTAAAAGAGTAGCACATTAAGATTACAAGCACATTTTAAAATTTTCCAGAGGATTTTCCTGGTCTCTAGCTTCATCACTATAACCTTGTAAACATACAGAAGTCCTATCAAAGTTCTAAGAAAAAATCTGTATCTAGATAATCACGAATTCTTTGAGATAAAACTCAGACATTTTCACATATGAGAGGACCCAAAAAATTACTTTCACAAATGTGTTCATTAAAATACCAGTTAGGTCAATAGCTCTTATAAAGAAGAACTTGATGGATAAACATTAGACACGGTCTCAAACCCTAATCTCTTTCTCCTTCCTGATTCTTTCAGAGTTTTTACCAATCTCCCACGTGATCAGGCAATGATAGCCCTAACCCTGCTTTGTAGAACTCATTTGACTATGTATCAATCATAGTTATCACATTTCACTTGCTGATACTCAGCTTAGTGAGTAGACAAGAACAGAAGTCTGTAGAAGCCTAAGGAAGACTTTTATTGTCCCTAATATATGTAATTTTTAAAGAGATAAGCTATATTCGTGCTTGTGTATAAGGGCTGAATTGTGGCAGTCATTTTTACCACACTGATAGAATAGGAACTTTAACAGAGACAATGTAATGAAGGCAGAAAGTAATTATATTTCTATGCAAACTCCTTTCTTTTGTTATATTATCATGCTTTATTTTCTCCATTTCCCTCTAACAAATGAATTATTTCATGAGTTCATTTCTATGCTGTCTCTCTCCTCAGTAGACCTAATGTTCTTTGAGAGCAGAGAACTTAGCTGTCTTGTTAATTTCTATATCACCAGGACCTGGAATAGCATATGACCTCCACAACTATTCCCTGAATGAATGTATCAGAAAGGAGTATAAGATTGTATAAATACACCAGAATAATAAGAAACGATAATATAAGACATAAACTTGACAAGGTAAAATGTATTTATATGATTATATTAGAGATGTATGCACCAGTAGATTAGAGAGAAGAAATTTAAAATTTTTAAAGTGATAAAGTTACCACTTGGGAGACATTGTCAGCAGTTGAACATAGATTTTTGTAGTGTTTATTCTGTATTATAATATTTCTGTCTTCTCTTGTGATAGCATGTTATATCCTCAGTCCATCTTTTAACCATTTACATTGCCTTTCTAGACAATTTTGCTGAGACTAGGGACATTACCTTAAGAAAGATGATGCAATCTCATTCCTCTGTCCCACTCTCTTCCTCTTTCTTTCCCCAGTCCCATGTGTGTATATACAAATGGAAAGGGAAAATGTGGTCAAGTCACATGTCTTACTCTGACCTCCATAAGTGCTTGCTTATAGACCATTCTTCAGGCAACAGTTTTGTGCTTTATGATGTATTGGTTATACACACTAGGTAGATTGTCATCCTTCTTCTTATGGTAGTATTTTTAAACCTAAGCCAATGCCACATAGTTTGTTTTTTTTTAAAAGAACAAAAGCATTCACTTCCTGTACCACTTTGCAAAAAAATCAGGGTAGTTTATTCTATCACAATAAATATCCAAATCTCATAGGCAAGAACCTTCTAAACAGAATCTCAATATCTTGTAAGATGACTCTAAGAACTGACAACTTGGATT
>JAPYYD010002845.1:0-14838 GCA_028551405.1 Uromys caudimaculatus
TACTACAAAAGCCTATACTCAACAAAACTGCAAAATTTGGATGAAATGGACAATTTTCTTGACAGATATCAAATGCTCAACATCCCTAGTCATCAGGGAAATGCAAATCAAAACAAGTCTGAGATTCCACCTCACACCAGTCAGAATGGCTAAGATCAAAAACTCAGGTGACAGCAGATGCTGGGGAGGATGTGGAGAAAGAGGAACACTCCTCCACTGTTGGTGGGGCTGCAAGCTGGTACAACCACTCTGGAAATCATTTTGGTGGGCCCTCAGAAAAATGGACATATTATTTCTTGAGGACCCAGCTATACCTCTCCTGGGCATATACCCAGAAGATGCTCCAACATGTAATAAAGACACATGCTCCACTATGTTCATAGCAGCCATATTTATAATAGCCAGAAGCTGGAAACACCCCAGATGTCCCTCATCAGAGGAATGGATACAGAAAATGTGGTACATTTACACAATGGAGTACTACTCAGCTATGAAAAACAATGACTTAATGAAATTTGCAGGCAAATGGATGGAACTTGAAAATATCATGAGCGAGGTAACTCAGTCATGAAAGAACGAACATGGTATGTACTCATTGATAAGCAGATATTAGCTCAAAAGTTCAGAATGCTCAAGTTTCACTTAACAGTAACCGCTGGACTGAGAATGAGGTCCCAGATGGAGGAGTTGGAGAAAGGTCTGAAGGAGCTGAGGGAGTTTGCAGCCCCATGAAGGAGCAACAGTGTCAATGGGTCTGACACCCCCCCCCCGGTCGTCCTTAAGTTTGGACCACCAACCAAAGGATACACATCTATGGACCCATGGTTCGGACCACATATGTGGCAGAGGACGACCTCGATGGCCATCAGGGAGAGAGGAGAGGCTCTTGGGCCTGAGGGTGTTAGAGGCCCCAGTAAAGGGAAATGTCAAGGTGGGAATATGGGGATGGGTGGGCAGGTGGGTGGGAGGTGGAATTCTCTCATAGAGGCGGGGATGGGGAGGGGATAAGGGCTTCCAAAGAGGAGACCCAGAAAAGGGGAAACAGTGGAAATGTAAATAAAGTATCAAAAAAAAAAAACTGGGAAAAAAAATTAAAAATAAAAGAGGAAAGAGTTAAAAAAAAAAAGATATGTATGAACTTAATTAAGGTAAGTTTGTTTTAATTAATATCTAAAATTTAAGAAAATTTAACTATGTAGCATAATTCATGTCTGTGCACTACATTCATGTTTAGTATTTATGGAGGACAGAATAGGTATTAAATTTTCTAGAACACGAGTTACACATAGTGTGAGCTGCCATGTTGATTCTGAGAATCAAACCTGAGCTGTCTGAAAGTGCAGCCAGCGCTCTTGACCAATACTACCCACCTCCAGTCCTGATATTTTAGATTTTTTAATACTACATTAAAGTAACATTTGTAGTCAGTGTGCTGTGAAATATCACAAGAGAAATTTCTGCTTTGCAGTATCATGCGCAGTGATTACTTTGCTTCCATCATGCCAGACTTCCATCTCACACTGCTTTCCTAACCTCCAGTATTGACCTTGACTTCTAGCTCTCCTAGTTTAGATTCCACAAATTGGAGATGTGAGGATGTGCTTGGCTTTCTGTGCCTGCTTCATTTCACTTAACACAAGTCTTATCTACGTTATCATGGGTTGCAGAATTTCACCACAGTCTATCTCAATGGTATCCCATTGTATATTCACACTCTATCTTTCTCCATTCATCACTTGATGGATGCTTAGATTGTTTCCATATCTCTGCTGGTCCAAATCATCCTCCTATGAATGGGAGGTATCTCTTTACATTATTGGACCTAAGAACTTGTTCTCTGCTGATAATTAGCCTGAGCATCTTTTGTGTGTAACGTTTGGATCTGTAGATCTTGTTTTAATAAACATCTGTGATTTCTACAGCTCATATAGTCATTGTTATCTGTTTTGTTTATAACTTGATTTTTAGTTCTTTATATATTATCAGAATAAATTCCTTATAAGATGTATAGTTTGCAAATATTTCTTCATTTTATAAGCTGTTCATTAGTTCTTTTTATTGCATGCTTTTCTGCACAGAAAGTGTTTCGTCTGACATATTACCATGTATCTATTGTTGCCTTCATTTCCTGTCCTTTGCAGAACAATCTCAAAACCAGTGAGTGAAAAGTCCACTTCAAGTTCGAAGGCATGTTACTGGAGCTTCAGTGGAGCTTCTTATACTCAGCTAAGATTTCAGTTAACTTATGACTTTTCTTTGTCACAGGTGACAGAGGGTCTAACTGCCATGTCCTGAACATGAATATAAATCATTCCCAGAGCTGTTTACCAAAAAGACTGTTCTTTCTTGGTGCCTGTGCTTAGAATCTCTGTTTTCAATGGGCTATAAATGTACTCATTTATGGCTAAGTTCTCTGTGCTTTCCCATTCATCAGTATGTGTGCTGATGTAAATACTGCTATTTTTTAGGTATGTATTTGTCTTGCATTTAAAAATCAGATCAACACTAGATCATTTGGTTCTTTTGACTCAAGGTGGCTTTTGGATTTAGCAGTCATGTAAATTTTGTGAACGCTGCTTTAGATCTCTGTACTTTGCTAGGAATTGTACTGATTTACATCACACCGGGCAATATTGAAGTTCCATCAGTATAGATCCTACCAATCCATAAACGTGGGATGCATTTCTATTTCATGGCATCTCAATCGGTTTCTTTCATTAGTGTCATAATTCTCAGAGCATAGATTTTCCACTTCATAGTATACACTTACTCTTACGTATTTCTTTTCTGTGGCTCTTGTAAATGATATTAAATTCTTAAATTGTATTTCAAACAGTTTATAATTAGTATGTTGCTATGCTGAATTAATTTAGTCTAACAGGGTTTGGGGTAAAATTTGGAGGGAACATTTCTAAATAGAAGATCTTATTAGCCATATCCAAACAGAATTTTATTTCCCTTCCAAATTAGATGCCTGGGAGCTCTGACTGGAGTTCTGGAATTGGGAGATCTCACAGAAACAAGGGTTGTTGAAATCATTGTCTTTTTTAAGTCTCTAGGGAGAGAGACTTGTTACCTTTAAGCTCTTTGTATAAATAGCTTTATCAGGTTGAGATGTTCCTTCTAGATCTGATTTGTTTGACGCTTTTACCATGAACGTGTGTGTGTGTGTGTGTGTGTGTGTGTGTGTGTGTGTGTGCGTGTGCATTTGTGTGTATGTATTTAATATCAAGGGAATCTACTTTAAATTCTAGAAGCTAGTATCTTGATTGTATGTCAGCATTAACGATAAGTGTTTGGATTAGCTAGAGAGCAGAAGCTGGGATAAAGCACATACAACAAGCCAGATTTGGATGGGTTAAACTCCTAAGGAACTAGAATAACTTTGAGTTCAACCTAAAAGGACAGAAAGTGTGTACCAAGAAACCAAGAGCCTGGATTTATTAGTACTGAATATACAGGAAAGAGATTTAATATTCTTTTTAAAAGACAACATTGAAAATAGGAAAATCATGGATTGCCAGGTAGTATCAATATCTTCTGAAATTACATATGATACCAAAATGCTACTATTTAATAAATCAATACATATTAGGGTATTTTTAAGAGCCAGGCACAGTTAATACATAACAAAGTAGCACACAAAATAAAGACTAAAGCCATAGAGACAATTATGTTTTCTAGTCTCCCTGAATTATTTTATAGTTCTCAAACTATAAGATTATCATTAACCTGTATTCCTCTTTATTGTGAAAGTAAAATTTGAGAGGATTTTAAGTAAATGTTAACAGATAATAAAAGCTTTAACAGAGAATATAAACAGAGATCTTAAAAGATGTTTGACTCCACTCAATATATCTATTTTGGGAGCAGGCAGGAAATTTAACCCAGTTTCAGGTGTCAGCTGAGTTATCGTACAGCATTCTCCCGCTCGTCCTTGGCATTGTGAACCGCTTAGCTATGTGAAAAAGAAAACTTAACTGCAGAAATAAAATCAGCATTTTCAAGGCCTGGAATTCCCATTTAATTGTGAGGTGTTTAAAGTGCTAGCTTTATTTACAAGTGTCCTAGCCTTGAAACAGTTTACAAATCATTGACTCAACAAACACTATTAGTATAAGAAATTGTTATCATTGAGTCAACAACAACAAACACTATTAGTATAAGAAATTGTTATGCTATAACCAGCTTTCACTTGCTCATTATTCTTTTTAAATTTCAAGAACTTAAAATTTCAGCAAAATGCTGTGAAATATATAGGTTTGAAATATTAAATTTCTGTAAATTAGGTGTGAATAACAAATGAAGTTAGAAGGAGCACGTTGTCAGACAAGAGAGGTCCTTGTCCTTAGGATCTAATTAGCGGGGTACTTATTCTCCATGGGCCTAATTGTCAGTTCACTTGAATATTTCTAATCATTAGAGGCCCCAGTAAAGGGGAATGTCAAGGTGGGAATACGGGAATGGGTGGGCAGGTGGGTGGGAGGTGGAATTCCCTCATAGAGGTGGGGAGGGGGAGGGGATAGGGGGTTTCCAAAGAGGAGACCCAGAAAAGGGGAAACATTGGAAATGGAAATAAAGTATCAAAAAAATTAATTAATTAATTAAAAAAAAAGAAACCAAGATTCCTTTAAATGATACAAATATTCTTGTTGTGCTATTGATATTATGGGAAATGTATAATAAAATATTCATACATTTGAAAAAAAAAGAGAATTTTCTCATACAATATATTCTGATTATGGTTACTCTCCCCAAACTCCTCCCAGATCTGCCTTACTTCCCTATCTACCCAAATCTCTACATACCCTTTCTTCATCTGTCTTATTGAAATGCATATAGGCATCTGAAAAATAATAACAATAAAATAATATTAAATATTACCATTAAAATATAAATAATACTATAATAAATATGATAAAACAAAACAAACCAGAATAGGACGACATGAACAAACAGAAAAACAGAGCAAAAGTCAAAGCACAAGAAATACTGATGCTAAGACTCACATTCACACACACAGAAAACCCATAAATACAAAATAAAGACTATAAAATATAAGCAGAAGATATGTGAAATTATAAAAGAATGATAAACTCCAGAAATACCATCTTCTGTATTATCATCTACTACTGGAAATACAGTCTGCCCTTAAATTTGGTTTGTATCCCCAGAGACTCCATTTGGAGAAACCCAAATTTTCCTTTGTGGGCTGTGAGCTGTTTTCTTTGTGAGATAGGGTCTAGGTATGGATGGGGTCTTGTGTTCATTCCATTTTTTCTGTCAGCGTTGGGACACCATCTGGCTTGAACCCCTATTGGTCTTTTGCTGCTGCCACTGCTTCCCTGTGTTCACGTGTGCATGTCAGTCCTGTTCTGTCTGGAAGGCCCTATTCATTTGGTCTTCACATTGGCTTTGGCTTTTATAGTCTTTCTGTCTCCTCTTCTGCACAGTGCCCTGAGCATTAAGGGAAGGGATTAGGTGAATATATTCCATTTAGGACTGAGACTTCCAAGATCTCTCATTTTCTAGTTGTGGGTCTCAGTATTTGCTCCCATCTACTGCAGGCAGAATCTTCTCTGATGATGACTGAGCAAGATTCTGATCTATATGTATAGCTTAATGCCATTAGGGGTTTCTTTATTGCAACATTCCTTTAGCAGAACAGTAGTATTTGTTTTTTCCCGAGACCATGTCCTATCTAGTCTCTGGTTTTTGGTCACCAGAGAAGTGGGAGACATGTGTTCTATCTTACAGTGTGGACTTTAATTGCAATCAGATAGTAGTTGGTTACTCTGACAACTTTGTGACACTACTGCCTTAGCTGATTACCATTGTAGATCATGGGGTTTATAGCTGGTTTGGTATTTACCTTTTACCTCTGATAGCGTGCAGAGTACGTTCCAATAGCATGAACACTAGCCAATAGGAGTAAAGATTCTACATAAGAACCAGTTTGACATCTCTGTGTTCCATGACTTATGTAGGTGTTGCATACAGCAATGGGGCCTTACCATCAGGTTACAGAAAGTAACCAATAGCCTTGGAAATAGTCTGGGTTGTTTTGGGGGTTCAATTGGGTCCCTTTGAACAAAAACTCAGTTATCTATAACCTATTTCCAGTATTGGGGGATTCATTTAGTGATGAGAGATGTCTACTTGGGTCTTTGTCTCCTCAGCATTTTTAAATCTACTTGAGCACCTGGAAATACTGGCTCAAGGTCAGGCTCCCCATTTTGAAGTTAGTAAAAATGAGGTGGGGGGAACTGACTTTTAACAATCCATGATAGGAGAAAGAGAGAGCAAAGGGTGATTGAGAAGAAAAAAAGAAAAACCACAATATAAAGTAAATATTCCTAATTACAATGGTAGGTTATAATCAACTGTTGGGTTATTTAAAAACTTAGTTAAGTTGCCTTATCAAACTAGTAACTTTGCAAACAAGAAGCTGCTGAATCTGTTCTTCGAGCTATAAGATGCATGAGTCTGAAGCCAGTTGAGATTCCAATGGCTTTGACTTCAAATTCAAATCACATAACTGACATTTTATCAGTTTGAAGTATTATGGGTAAAGCTCTGGTTTCACTGTTCCCACATCCACATCTCCAAAGAACTTTGCTCTTTACATTCGTCTTTAAAAAGACACACACACACACACACACACACACACACACACACACACACACACACACACTCACACACACACACACACACACACACACACACTTCTAATTGCTCATTAACTTGAATACAAAACCTTAATCTTTGTCTTCTAATGTTTATCACAATCAATCCTTTTCTTAATTCTTCTATCATATTTATTTTAATTCTGTTTCAGACTGTGTGTTTGTGTGTGTGTGTTTGTGTGTGTGTGTTTGTGTGTGTGTTCATGTGAATGTAGGTGCCCAAAAGAGGCCAGAGGAGGATGACAGATCCCGGAGCCTGAATTCCAGGCAGGTATGAGCCACCAATGTGCAGACTAGGAACCTATTTGGGTCAATGTGACAGCAGCAAGTACTGTTACTTGCAGAGCAACTCTCCTTCCCTGCACTATTCTGCCATGGTGTCTACATAATCAAGCCTGGCTTCTCACTATCATCACTGCCATCGTCACTCAAAAGCAATGTCTCCTAACAACTTACAGCCCGCTTCCTGTAGCTGTGATTTTACTCCCCTGCTTGCTCTTCTGGTATTAATCCACCCCATTTCACTCCTCTTCACTCTGGAGCTGGAGAGATTGTTTAAAATATAATCCTCAGTACAGCTTCAGCTCTATCCCGCTCCATCTAAACTCGGATACTTGAGTTCTCTTCTCCCTTTCTCTGCCCTTTATCTTCCCATTCAGAAACTGTTATTCCATTCTCCACATATCCTTTGTTTTTCTCCATCACATGGATAGCTTCATGAAAATATTAATTTTTTCTTTTCTCTTTGGAATGATGCCTGGCCTCAGGTTATCCACAGCCAATATTTGATTAACAAATCAATAAAAACTAGAGTCCAGCTATCTCCTAACTCAAGAAGTTTAAGTAGATCAGTAGGACTAAGAGCACATCTCCCATGTTTTCCTTTACAGTGTTTGCTGCCATCTCTCTATATTCTTTTATAGGTTTGGGTAAAATTAACCCATAAAGTTGATGTGGAAGAACAAGGCATTATCTCTTTAACTTTTAACTTTCAAGTTAGTTATCACAGTACTGAATATCAGGCACACTTCAGAAGTGAAAGGAAAGGGAGTAAAGGCAAAGCATCACAAACTCTGTAACCTCTTCCCACAGCCACAAACCAGAGCTGTCCACTGAATAGAATATATTAGATTAGTTGTAGATCAAGTATGTACAGCCTTGGATCCCAGGAATGTTTAGCAATCCCCTTGCTGTTTGAATTTTGACTGCCAGTTAAGTGACCTGTATTATTCAACAGCTGTTGAAATTCTGTGTTTTCAGAGATCATCTATAGCTGGGTCTTCAATGAGTTCCCTTCCTTCGTGGCAGAGGACAGCCGGCGGTTCATATCTCAAGAGACAGGCAACCTCTATATTTCTAAAGTACAAACATCAGATGTTGGCAGCTACATTTGTCTGGTGAAAAATGCTGTGACGAATGCTCGCGTGCTCAGTCCTCCAACCCCGCTCACGCTGCGAAATGATGGTGAGTTACAGATTTAAATGATGAGCATTTCATATGCAAAAATCAAGATGTGTCATTGCTGCTTTTCTAAGTACTTGACCTAATACAAATCAACTAAAAGGTGTCTCCCCTACTTATAAATGCATCTCTTTAATATGAGCTTGTGTATGCCGCAGAATAAAAATGTTGACATGAGTGATGGGAAATGGCCCCATTGGTAAAATGTTTGCTGTGCTGTGATTCATGACATCAGTTCAAATCGTAAGCACCTATGCATAAAGCCAGGGACAGATTGTCTGTAATCCCAATTTCGGGATGCAGAGACAAGAACATCTTTGGAGCATGCTAGCCAGAATATACATAGAGATTTGTTGAGGAAGACATATGATGTAAACCTCTGGCTTCCATATACACATGCACCCCCCAACACACACATGCACACACACACACACACACACACACACACACACACACACACACACATGGGTACAATGATATTATGGGAAATGAATGATTCACAGAGGATAAACACTGATCATGCTACTTAATTAGTTATCATAATGAGCACCTGGAAAGGAGAGCTGTGTGAACGTCACTGTTCTCTCCTTTGTCCTTAGTGTCTGTCTGTAGCATATGTGTATCAGCTGTCTGAGTTCCATGGGCTTAGTTTTCATTGCATTTTTAGCTCATCTGCCTTTAATTTGAGTATTAAGCTTTTAATACTTCATTGTACAATTATAACTGTTATTACTTTTCCAATAATAGGAATAGTAGTAACTATCCGTGCAGCCCAGGCAGGTGGAATGACGCAGTAATTGTAGGAATTGCCACCTATCCACAGCATCTTCATATTTAAACACCTCATTTGTATTTATAGACATTTACAGTTAGGCATTGCATTAAAAAAGTTAAGTGCTCTATTGTAGTTGATATATGATATGCAGATTGCTCTGCCATGCAACAAAAATTATCTGTGAAGGCATTATTAAGAAGTGAACTACAGAATGAGAATTCTGATTTTAAAGTATTAAAAAGTATATTTCAAGACTTTTTATAGTTCCTCTTTATGCTTTTTTCCATGAGACAGTCTCGTGTAGCTAAAGCTAGCTGTAAAGTACTGTCCTCTTGCTCACATCTGCCAAGTGCTTTCAGTGTATACAACAACACTGCTTTTAAAATTCTTTTTTAAAAAAATACAGTTTGTGGTGGTTTGAATGGCTCCTATAGGATCATATATTTGAATGCTTGTTCACCAGAGAATGAAACTGTTTGAGAGGCTTACGAAGATTGGGAGGTGTTACTTTATTGGAGATGTGTCACTGTGGGTGGGCTTTGAAGTTTCAAAATCCAAGGTCAGGCTCAGACTCCCTCTCCTCCCTCCTCCTCCCCTCCATCCCTCCCTCCCTCCCCTTCTTCCCTTCCCCCCCCTCTTTCTTTGCCCATGGATCAAGGATGAAGCTCTGAGCTACTGCTCCAGTGTCATGCATGCTGCCATGTTCCCTGCTATGATTATAATTTCAGAGGACTAAACCTCTGAAAGTCTAATCAATCCCTTAATTAATACTTTCCTTTATAAGACTTGCCATGGTCATGCATCAATTCACAGCAATAGAGCCTTGACTAAGACACTTATGGGATATATTGTTAGAGTTATGTTCTACTGTAAGAATTTGCTTATCAATGTGTATATCTGAATACACATATAAGTTATATATAAGCTATGGAATATATAGTAATTCAAAATTCAGGAAGTCAACATATGTGTATACACATACACGCATGCACGCATGCGAGTGTGTATACACACACATACACACACACACATATATACAGTATATAATAGTAACAACTCTACAAGGTTGATTATTAATGAAATATCCCCCATGGTCATAAGAAACCCAACATTGTACAGTTGATAAATTTAACCAAAGGCCACATAGATAATGTCACAGATGTATAGGTAAAAAATAAGTACAGAAACTAAAATTTCAGTAAGAAGCTACTTGATGTTGTCTTTAACAATTATGGCCATGTTTTCATGATTCTTAATAACAAATCAGACATTTAAGAATTATTACTATAGCAATCATTACTGAGTATCATATTATTTAAGATAATTATGATGATTTGAGATATGTATCCCTAAAATGTTCCCTTTAAAAACAAAATTTACTCTTAGACACTGGAAGCTGATAGTGAGAATACCTATGGGCCAGGACTGAAGACAATGAGTTCTTCTCCACCAGAATCCATCAGTAGACAATAGTTCATTAGAGAGTAGAGCTGCATGACCCCTCCCTGATCCATGATTGATGGTTGACAAGTTCAGTCAGGAAACCACAGCTCCTGTGTGATCATAACTGAACTACTGTGCTGTACCCAGAACATAGCCTTTAGCAAGCCTCCTCCTCATCTTCTGGCACTTACATTCTTTCCTCACTCTTCCTCAGCAATCCACGAGCCTCTCAGGCAGTGGTCGACGTGTCCTGAGCATATAACCATCACTTGTTATTCTTAACACCATTACCAGCAGTGAGTCTACATACACTGCAATTCACTGCGCAGGGACGCTGTTCTGATTAGGGCTGAGAGTTGCATTTGTCTGTAGCAATTAGACAGCCATGTCAATTTAAACAGTAGCAATTAGACAGCATGCCAATTTAAATTAAAAACAGTAGTAAGTTTTCCTCTAGGGAAACTTACTACTCAACAACAATATTTTGACTGGGTTGACAGACCCAGGCATGAGTTCATACTTCAAACCCAGCCAGAAGCTACTCTGTTGCTCCCACAATCCTCATGCTGCCGTTTCACCAATGGAGATATTTTGCCTGCCCCACTGGTGTTACGGTTCTTAGAGTTGAAAATTGGGTAAGATAACTGATGCCTTTTCTCTCCCAATAAGCTGTATGCTTTCATGGCCCTTGTTAAATTCAGTGTGACACACACATATACATACCCACAAAGATATGAATATGAGAAAAAGACTTGTAGTGGGATGGATGATTGATAGAAATGGGATAGAGGTGATAGAACATGGAGGTGAGTGTAGTATCAACACACTACATACATGTATGAAACAACACACTACATACATGTATGAAACTGCCAATGAGCAAATTTAAAGTTATAAAAAAGTAACTATAAAAATGATAAAAAAACAAGAGTGTCAGGAAGAGGAAGATATCCTTGCAGTGTTTCTTAAATGTCTGCTTTATAAAAGGAACTACTAGTTTTAATAACAATGTTCAGGTATCAATATAGCATTACAATGTGCATAAAAATAAAACTAC
The DNA here is from genome assembly GCA_028551405.1 of Uromys caudimaculatus. NCBI lineage: Eukaryota > Metazoa > Chordata > Mammalia > Rodentia > Muridae > Uromys > Uromys caudimaculatus. Next base: position 11,423 of record JAPYYD010002845.1, read on the forward strand.
TGGTATGGTAAAAAAGGAGCACTTAAGTAAATAAATAAGAAAAAAGTGAGGTTCAAATCAAGCTCTGAATGGTCAAAATTGCTTAAGAAAATTTTAAAAATGGAAAAATTCTAAAAATAATCAAGAGAATGCAGGGAGATACCAAAACAGAGTAGAGTGTGGAGTGAGGAAGCCAGGGAGAGAAGGTTTTGGTAAGATGTGGTCACAGACCTGCAGTACACAGAGCAATACTGGCTACGTTATCTGGTTATCTTGTCACCTCTTTCCCTCTGAGACCTTATAGAAAGAAAACTATCAACAGCGAGAAATCCAAAATAGAGTGAGAATACCACAACCAATCAGCCATTTTGATATATTTCTGGCCTGTAAAGGAAGGATGCAAGGTAGGAGATTAAAAGGTAAATAAAGCACTAGAATGTAGAATAAGATGAAAGGGGTCACAAAACGTACTGAAAACCATGTGTCCAAAAAAAGTCTAGAAGACAACAACAACAAACAAACAAACAAACAAAATACCTTGCAGTCAATATTAGCACTAAGATTGTATGAGGATTTAGGACCTGGGGCTGGTGAGGTGGTAAAGACTTGATGTTACTGTAGCAGAGGACAGAGGTTCTGTGAACAGTACTGATGTTAGGTGGGCCAGGACTACCTATAGCTCCATTGCTAGGCAATCCAATGCGCTTTGTGGATCTCTAAAGATAGCATAACACACATGTGGAACACATACAATGCACGCAGGCACACACAAATTAATATAACATAAAAATTAATATATATATATATAAATTTTTATGTTATATATATATATATATATATATATATATATCTTTAAGAAATGGAACTAAGGATAGGATTGAGGACACATTTAGTGAATAGTTTTGCAGAACAATCCCAGGAACCATTCACATTCTCTGAACACAAAGCCTTTGAGTAACGTGGAACTCAATTTTTTCACATGAATGGTGGGCCCATCGTAAGCAACCTTCTTCTTCTAATACTTCTGAATTTACTATGTGAAAGATCCTTACCCTCATTTGAGATCACACCTTCACCATCCAAACTCCTCACTGGGTGGTAACTACAACACACCTCACAGGCAACCAGTTCTTCCATTAAACAAATGGAGAAGTCTATACCAACATTCAAGCTTCTGAAGCACAGTTTTAAATAAAATTCTAAGTTAACAAGTGTGATTAAAACTTGCAGAAGTTATCCAGTGATTACAGCTTAGTAGTAAGAGGGTGTGCAAAAAATGGAAACAAATTATTATAAAAAATTATGTCAATTCAAAGGCTCTTTTTTCATGATTTAACTGTTCTTTACTATTTGATAATTGAAAAGCATTTTTTCATAAAGGATACATTCCTGAATGTTTTCCCTCATGCATGTCAAATACTAAATGCATACACTGAAAATAAAATAGAGTAAGATCATGGATGAATTCATTGATGACACCACTATCAGCTACAATTCCCACTGGGTTTCCATCCTCTCAGTTCAGAGGCAAGCATTTAAACCTCCCAGTGCAGAGGCAGCATTTAGATTCAGTATTTCTGCAAGCCTGGCAAACACCTCTGTGGGGGTTTGAATATAAAAATTATATTTAAGCTGCTGTGACCATAGAGTTACCTATAAAAGTCATTTTAAGAACACTGAAGTTTTACACTTTTCTGAAAAAAAAGTTTTCTAAAAATAATAAAGGATGCGTGGGCAGGCAGAAGTTTTTCCTTTCAAGTTCAAGTAAAATTTTATTTAATAAACTCTTAGTTAGAAAATGCCTTGTGCTAGCTTGAATTTGGAAGCAAAATTTGAAATGATATTTGCTTGTAGGTATTATATCTGAGTGAATTCCCAGAGGGCAGAAGTGAGAGACAGGGTAGTGCAGGATGGAATCGTCAAAATGCTATTGCATGTTAAAGATAAGTATGTCTATAGAAAGCCAGAACTGGCCCTATATACGCAGAAGCATAAAGGATGAGCTCCAGAAGATCATCAGAGAGCACACTAAGGGTGTCCTAGGGGAGTCTTGAAGGATGTACCGCTGTTTTTCTATCTCTACTTCTTGAGAGTGACCATGCATTTTTGTCCTATGAACACTTGCTCTGAAGTTGCAAGCTCAGGAAACTGATCAAATCTTTCATGTCCTGTTTGGGCAGTGAACCTATTAGGATCAGGTATTACACTGGGCACTGAGGATAGAAAAAGGAGCAAAAGAACATAGCAGTTGTCCTTGTGTGGAAAGGAAGATGTAGTCTTACTAGTTGCACACATTCTACATGTATCCTAGCCTCTGCCTCATCACCAACATCCTGATGAGGCCTGTCTCACACATCACTCAACTGAACACACAAACATATCTATTAAAAATGTTATGAGTGATCAGATTTTCAGTATGGTTTACAGGAGAGTGAATCAAATGTTTGTCCTCTACATAACAGATGCCTAGATACTCATTCTAACTACATTTCTCTTTCTCTGGTTTTCATTTTGCTATCTCTCCCTCAAACACTTCTGACCCTGTCAATTCCTAGCACTGGCTCCCCTCCCCCAGGGTCTCATGTGTCTGTCTTCCATGGTCTTGTTGCATATAATCCGGTCTCACAAGAATTCCCACTCCAATTAGGAAACCTTGCTTTAAACTGTGTGTTCAACCTACATGTTTACTGCATGAGACAGTATTTTGCAAAACCATTGAATGGGACTAGAGACACAGTTAGTGATTAAGAGCATGTACTATTCTTGAAAGTGACCTGAATTGAGTTCTCTGCATTCACACTGGGAGCCTTACAACTCACAGTTCAATACAAGATCTGTATTTCTTCTCTGGCTGCCTCGGGCACCTAAACTCAGGTGCACATACACACAGACACAAACACAAACAGACACTCACAGACACAAGCACACACACAGCTAAACAACATACACAGAACAAACATGTTCACACACCTCACCTTTTTAATCTTAAAAACAATTGAGGTGTTAATGTAAAAAGATGAAAACAAATGTGTTGTTGTTACAGAAATATAAATTACCCACATCTATTTCAAGGGGTAGCAAGGACCACTGAGTTGTGACAATGACTTCGGTTCTCTGGGAAGACACGGAAAGCTATATTTCTTCCCCAAATCCATTATGTATAAGTCCAGAATCCTCATTTCCTATTAAGAGTCTTCCTCTTTAATGCCTACATGCTTCCTAAGGCTACTTCTCACAGCCTCCTTCAGTGCTAAGATCCAGGGCACACAAAGAAAGCTGAAAAGAAGAAAAAGAACATTGATGAGAAGAAGGGAAGGGGGAAGGACAGAGGAGAGGGGAGGACAGAGGAGAGGGAGGACAGAGGAGAGGGGAGGACAGAGGAGAGGGGAGGACAGAAGAGGGGGAGGACAGAGGAGAGGGGAGGACAGAGGAGAGGG
>JAPYYD010002846.1:2500-14837 GCA_028551405.1 Uromys caudimaculatus
TCAGATCCTGAAGAGGAAATTAGGACTTGGCAAGGGAGGAGAGAGAGAGAGGCATGGGGTTCAGGAGGAGTCTTGCATCCTGACTTTCAGTCAAAGTGCTTCTTCATTTAGACAGAACTCAGTAGGCAGGGATCCATTCATATTGTTCCAAAACATAAATCATATCGCTTTTGTCCCTGGACGTGTGTCTTAGCTCTCCCTTGGTCATAAGTGTAGTCATCATTGATGAACAGTGGCAGAACAGAGTTATCTTTTACAGTCATTTCCCCTCATTAACCCCATAACCAAATATCTAAGAATGTTGCAGTTCTGTCTACGGGCGTTAGACAGAAAGAAAATCTCCAAGCCAGCCTGGGCATATTGTCATGCTCCCAGCAGTGTATTATTAACTCTTAGTGGTCAAAGTGCTAATTCTCATTAGCCTGAAGAAAAATCTTTAGGCCAAAACTGTTGCAGTTATGATTCAACTTTTGTCACAAAACAATGTTGACATTTTATGTCTTTGTAGAATTTATTTATATGTCTAATCTTGTTATTCTTTTGTTCTTTGATCATATGACACCACAATGACGCTGCATAACCTAACTTTTCTAAAAAATGGCAATCTTGATTTTGTATTCTTTTATCTTTTATCCACAAAATTCTTTGTCCATGAATATAATTGAATGAATTTCTGCCTCTATGTAGGGCAGAAATAACTTCAGGCAATAAAATTTAGTTATATCTTTTCCCATAGGGGCATACCATATGCACTCCCCAATCTTATATGACACATAATTTCCTGAGTATATAGTAAGAAGAGGCTCTCAACCTAATCTCATGGCAACTTCTCTAGCCCACCGAATCGTGTTTACTTTGTTCTGATTATCCTGTTCCTGAGTAAGTAGAGGCATTTTGTAAGGGTATCTTGGAGTGAGAGCCTCATAAGGAGATCTTTGGCATTTTTATTTGAGGCACAACTTCCATAGCAATAGGAAGACTTTCAAGTAGGACCAGATAAGGATATTTTCTTAAAAGCAGAGGGCCAGTATGCTCAGGAAGTTCTTGGGGAAGCTTAGAAGCAGTACTCCTACTACAAGGAATAAATGGTTCCTAAGAACATTTCCATCCATCCAACATCCCAGGTTTTACAAATATTAAAATACCCCAACACAGCCACATGTGGAGATCAAGACCAAAGTGCAAGAGTACAGAACAGTGATTGCTTCACTAGGCTCATTCTTGCTGGATCTTTGACAAGCAGCCCGTCTGGCTTTATGACTTTCGCTTTTTCCATTAGATATGGCTGTGCCAAGAATCAGATAATTCTAGGACTCTTCTTGAAACACTTAATGACTTTCTATCTCTCATGTCAAAGTCCAAATTTGTTAAAATTTCCTATAGTGTTTTATGAACTAATTTATTATGATCTCCTATTTCCTTATCCACCCCACTTTAGCTTTATTTGTACAGCTGTGCCTTGCTGTGACTCAACATTTGACAAGAAATAACTCAAGGAAGGGGGACTTCATTGACTCATGGTTTAAGGATACAGTTTGTCATCGTGGGGAAGGCACAGTAATAGGAGTGGACGAAAGCTGTACTGGTAGAAGCATGCTCACATGGGTGAACAGGAAGCGGAGTTAGCCTCCAGTTATTGTCCGTTTTTTTTCTTTTTAATGACTTGTTGATGGTCTGATACCATGCATGGCCTATGTTTATGCAGGCCTTTCTCTGTTCAGTTTTCCTGTGTGGAAAGAAGCCCTCAGTACCATGTTGCTTTAGCACCATCGGGGTTTTTGGACTCTAGCCAAGTTGACAATCAAAGCTAACCATCACGCTTCCTTTTCAAAACTTGCTAAACCACACTGGGCAGTTTTTCAGGAGAACCTTTGTTCATCTCATTGTCTTGATCTGAAAAGAATTTCTTCTGTTGTATTTTTTATGGTGTCATTAAAAGTCAAGCCAGCAAAATGTTTTAGACATGACATGCACAGTTTAGTGAAATTTATGCAAGATAAAGTTTAATGATAATAGGTGTCAAAGTGTGTTTTTATGTCTCATTTTGAAACTTATTAGCAAATGGCTTTTGTTAAAATCCCTGTGTCTCTCTCAGTCTCAATTTCCATATCTCAAAAATAAATTTTATTTGAATATAATTATTCATATTATGTTATACTACCCAACATAGTATTGCTTTTACTTAGGATGAGTTTTTAAGGTCTTGGCAGGATGTATTGAGTTTGTCAAGATGTAACAAAAGTCTGTGGTTTCAGAAATGTAAAGTCTTACCTTCCTTTACTCCCATCTTGAGAGTCTGTGTTACACTTCACATTCCCTGAATATATTAACTTTAGATATTGGTTTATGATATTAACATTTATTTTCACTTATTTTTACTGTATCCTCTTATGATCTCCTTCTTGATTCCCTGGATTTATCCTTCAAGAACATATTAGCTGACCAAGTTAAAATGAGAGCTCATTAACCAAGAGAAAGTGGTATTGTGGAAAAATAACAAAACTGACCACCAAAAACTAACAAGAATTAGAATCTAAAGTCCTCAACAAACTTTTGAAAAAGAAATTTAAAATAATTATTTATGATTTCCATGATTGTATAGTGTGTTACTAATAATTTTAGATATCATTAGCACTATTAAAATAAAATGATATTTTTCTCTAAAATAACTTTCATTAGCAAAAAGCATGAAATCTATGGGGAAATTAGACCTCAGGTAAAAATCTTCTTTCATAAAAGAAAGCCCTTGAAGATGCCCTAGAATTCCAGCAGGGTTAAGAAGATGTATGCCTGTGTTTAATACAGACAACATTTCCAGACGCAAGACAGAATGAGACACTCTCAGCTGCTGAATCTAGTGAATAACATTAAAAAAATAAAAGTATGGATGGAGGTATATTTGTCTGGGTGGTATTAGTAATCATTTTTTGAAAATTGAGATATAAATATGCCATCTATTCAAATATTTGTGTACTCACACAGAGGAAACTGTATGGTAAAAGAGTATAAGATACAGGTAGTAAGAACTGTCATGGTAATTTTTACAGTTTTCCAGAGATATTTTTCCATAGTCAGTATAGTAACAAGCAATATTTACATGATTGCTACACTGTTAACATGGATTCCTGTTTAGCTACAAAGGATACAGTTTTTATCTCTGAGAGTGAGATATTTACAATCACTACCCAGAATTCTGGTATTATTTATTGTCTTCGCACAGTTCATTCATCCTTGCCAATGCATAGAGCATATCTATTCTATAAATATTAATACATTATTAATACATGCTAATAGGTAAACTTTGTGATTTCTGAATATATATAAAGGTTTTATGCAATAGATAGCAGTAGATATCTGCTATTTATTACATATTACATATATATACACACACACACACACACACACACATATATATATATATATATATATATATATATATATATAGTATTGATGATATGATGCTGATTGTTTATCTAATTAAAGTATGGAGGCCAGTCCCTGACAACATATGAAAGCTTATTTAATACTTTCAGTATATGTTTCTTATTCATATAAAGTACATAACAAGTCAAGTGATATACCAGAAATAGGGCAAATAGATATGCTTTGATAGGAAAAGGGGAAAGCAGATTTTGTAGTAGTTTGAATTTGTGCAGCAATAAGAACTAATATTTTTCAGGACATCATCTCTGAAAAATATGATAAATAATTCCCAAATTGTTCACACCCTGGAGCCATAGGTTCTTGACATAATTCAGAATTGACACAGTGCATCTAAGGATACTTTATAAATTAGAATCTTTACCTTGGGGACAGATAATACAGTCAAGACAAATGGATGAGATTTTGTTGTGGAAATACTTTAAGCACAAGGTGATAGTAAGTATATTTGAGGAAGAAAAATAGCAATTGATGTAAAAGATTGAAATATATTAATTGAGTGCATGCTATGTATCACAATGAATCCTTAGTAGCTGGTTTTAAGTACATACTTGCATTTGCTAGATTTCTCATGGAAACTTTCATGTTATACCTTAAAATAAATAGCTGTACAATCTTAGTTTATGATATAGATCTCTTCAGGGTGCTGAGGTACATTTGATTTTCTACTTACTACTCACAGGTTTATTTTTTCTAATAATGACATTTATACTTTTGTGATACAACTCTCTCAGTCATTCAATAGTGTGTGTGTGTGTGTGTGTGTGTGTGTGTCTGTGTCTGTGTGTCTGTGTGTCTGTGTCTGTGTCTGTGTTTGGGGGAAGAAAGAGAGACAGAGAAACAGAAAGACAAAAAGAATGTATGTCATTGCATGTGTAAGAACATATAAGTACCACTGTCTGAAAAGATAGCAGACATTAGAAGCTTCTGGAGCTAGATTTGATGACAGTTGTGAGAAGGCTGTCTTATGTCTTGGAAACCAGTCTCAGGTCCTCTATTAAGGGAATACATGCAGGTTACTGCTAGACATGTCTGAAGCCGCAACAGAATGTTTTTCTATGAAATAATGTCATCATAAATTCTACAGCCTGAATGAGAATAATTACACATAAATCAATAAAACATCTCTGATTTTCAATAAGCATTATTTGGACAAGGCCAAAAGATAAAGATGATATAGCTGACATTTCTAATGTGGATTGTATACTAATTTATAATACTTTTATACTCACTAAATATGGAGATACAGAACCCTAAACCTTCTATCCAATGATCTCTCAAATGCAGAGGTAGCTGGCATCACCAATAAGCACTAGTGCAAACTATATATTAAAGCAAAAAGTTGTGTATCTCTGCGGACAGAGCTAAAAGCTGATAAGTAATTAAGTAAAAGCTGCTTTTAGTTGAGGGATATGGATGGATCCTGATTGTAAACACCTTAATAGTGCTCTGCAAAAATCTTCCGGTCTGGAATTGGTGCTAATTTTCCATTATTTACAGCCATTGGATTAGGATGACAGGAGCCCTGATATTTGGTCACTCTTGAGTCTCAGATCTATTCTAACTGATGAAATGGTTTTAGCATTCCTCTCCAGTGTTGCCAAATCTTTCTTGGACATGTATTGTAGTTTTAAGTTGTTCCAACCCATTTCTTTGCACTCCATTTCTTTCACAGGTATGCAGCATCCATGATGATTCGAGGCTCCTCTCTTCTCTTGCTCTTTTGGTTGATGCTTCTTAGGCATTGCTCCCAGTGATCACTTGCATCCTCATTCTCATGACAGCTTCTCTGTATGTTATAACCCAACTGCAACAAGTGTATGGATTTTCTCCTGCATCACACCACTGCAAATGCACCAACCAAAAGAATTATTTTATGGAATGAACTTCCAGAATTCACCTCAAACATATAGCCTTTAAAATATGTGAAATAATCTGAGAGAGTAAAATGCAATCAGAGAAATCCAAAACTATTGAAGGTCTGGTCTGATGAATTTATTGTGCTTTTTTAAAAATAAAAAACAGGTTATTATGTATGGAATTGCTTGATGTTCTTCTAAAAGTTGGCTCTCATAACTAAGAATTAGAGTTTGTTTAGTGTAGACTGTTTTCTTTTATTCACTTTTGTTTGCTTTTTACCTTCTGGGCTATCTGGCTCACATTCCCTTGCTATGTTGCTAGGGGTGTATTCCAGTTCCTGATCCTGCAGTGTCTATTCGCTAAATGCTTGGAATACAGGCAGTGTTATAATTCTCACACTAACACTCTTTAAATATAATTATTTACCTATTCATTTATTATTGTGTTTATGTTTATGTTTGAGTTATGTGAATGAATTTTTTATGGTGTGCATGCAGCAGCCAGAGGATAACTTTGAGAAGTCATTTTTCCCTTCCACATTTAATAGAGGTTTAAGGAATTGAACTCAGGTTTGTTCAACAATTATCTTTGTTTGGTAGTCTGCTTTCTATCTCCACCTATAATATACTGATTTTCATTATTACTAGATGAAATTTTCCATCTGGATACCTAGTGAATCAGGAATGCTTAACAGGTATTATTTTAGGTTTTGACAGAGCTTTGGACTAAAATTCTGAAAACAAGATTCAAAGTACATGAGCATATTCTAGTTAACTTTCTGTTTTAAAAACAAACAAACAAAACAAAACCAGCCAAACAAGCAAACAACAAAAGCACAACCATAAGCAGCTTATGGAAGAAAATATTTATTTGGCTTAGACTTCAAGTCAGTAGATCATGAGGGAAGTCAGGGCAGTTACCCAAGTGGGAACTGAACTGAAGCAGAAACCATTACATAATACCGATTACTGGCTTGCTAAGTCTGGTCAGCTTTCTTCTGCAGTTTTAGCCCACTTGCCTGTGAATGGTACTTCTCACTAGCTAGGCCTTCTTTTATCATTAGCAATTAAAATATCTCACATACATGATTACAGGCCAATCTGATGGACACCATCCACTGAGATTATCTCAAATGATTCTGGCTGTTTTAGTTAACAGTTGAAGCTATCTGTGAGAGTATTATATCCTGTTAGGTTGGAAATGGTAAATGGCCAGTTGAAAGTATTCCACAACTTTCTGGCTATAGTAGTCAATTCGTGAGCTCTGGACTCAGTGAGTGGCCCCTTCTTAAAATTGTAAAGGTGAGAAAGATACAGAAAAATACTCTATATTGACTTCTGTTGTACATATGTACTCTGATATTCATGTTACCACTCACACAGTGCACACACACACACACACACACACACACACACACAAACATACACACAAACACATGCACACACATACATATGGATACACATACTGAGTAAAATAAAGACTTTTTAAAGGTTAAACTATGATTTGCATGAGATGTTATTTTAAATTCATCTCTAGAGTCAGAAATGTAGCCTCAAGAATATGTTTGCTGAAGCCAGAGCTTTGTGATCTTTGTGAGTTATTGCTGGTCACAAACTTCTTCACTGTCATTCCAGAAGATCATGGTAATATGTAGCAAACACTTTCTCTGCCATGAAACTCTATTTGATGCATTTGATCTGCTGGCATTTTATATGAGGATGCATTACCTACATTCATTAATGCTTTATTGTGAAGCAGAGTGAAGTTTCCTTAGATCGGATTTTTCTCTTTTGAATTTTGGGAGGTGATTCCCTTGACACTCAAATTGTTTGATTTCAAGTTCTTACCTAGGCTATTCACTGAGGTGTAGTAATTAACTGTCGAATCTCTCTGGCCCCAGTACCCTTTGCCCTTAAAGCACACTACTGGTGATATTGTTCCAGCTGATGCTGTCATGTAAATCCTGGAGCTTCACATTCCATTGCTACTGATAGTACCTAGACAAGTCTTTAAGTTGTGTCATGTCTCACTGCAATGCTTTGCCTTCCTTTCCGGGCTCCAGACTATGAAGAAGCATCCTAAGTCTGATCTGTTAATGGAAGACAAGTCAACGTCTTACTGTTAGAATGTACGCATGGCGAAATGTTGTTGCAGCCATTTCAGGACACCACACTGGAACAGGCTAGTTAAGTAAATAATGAGCTCTGAAATATGATAGGGTCCATGCATCTTTCAAAGAACCAGAAACATCTTTACTTCACTGAATACCACATTTTAATTTAAATGCTATCTTAATTTTCATCTTGGAGAGATGAAATCAAGGTCATGGTTGAGAGCCACACCATTTAAAAGCCATTAGGAAAGACACATATTCCAGGAGAGCAGAAAACGCATCTGAGGTTTTCATTAGCTTTTCTTATGATAAATTATAAAATGAATCGGCTTTACACTAGGAAGTCAGCACAGCTCAATAAAACAATCAATGAACTAAGGCTGGAGCATATGGCAAGGACATTCTCTTTCCCACAAGATATTTTAAGAATCATCAAAATAGTCCAAACAATATGCACTTTGAATATTTTTAATACAGCAGTAAGACTCATAAGAGGAACAATTTTTCAATTCCTTTTGAGGTAGTTACATTATATTTTCATGACCTTGAATATCCATGCCCATAACTTTCCAATGAATCAATCGGATTACATTGGCAGTTGTGGTAACACAGCTGTGTATGGGAGGCTGAGTTTATGTATGATCCTTAGTGTAAGTCTTTGTGAGCAACTCAGGAAGACTTTGTCATGAAAACAAGGTCTAGCAATCTGGCTCATGAGTCTGAGGATCACTATCCAGTACAACAAAAACCAAAAGCAAAATAATGGGTTGTAATAAGCTCCAGGTGATCTAATTAAACTTAGGGTACAGTTGTCTCTTCATGGCACTATTACTGAAAAGTGTTAAGAGATGAATAAAAGTATGGATTATCACATAAGTGTAGATGCTCGGTGAACACATTTTTTTTTACCAGTGATCAACATTAGAGCATGTGAAAGATAAAACTCTGAAAGGTGCACTCACTAGCATGCCTGTCTGCGATTGAGTGAGTTAAGTCACTGCACAAAATGTTGTCTATAATTTGCTTTCTTTAATCTTGTAGACTTATGCTATTTCAAACACACATGACATTTATTTAGTCCATAAAGACAAGAAAAAATCTGAAATAATCAGTCTAAGATTTAAATGGCACTTACATAGTAGCACAAATTCACTCTTTTTCCTCTTGGACTTATGTCTTAATTTTAGAAAGGATGAAAGGGTAGAGCAAGAGCTGAGAGCTCTAAAACCTGTTTTCAAAAATCAGCCTAATAAGTTTCTTAAGAATAATGATAAAAATTTGATAAAGAAAAGCCTAGATTTTGCCTAATGGGATGTTAATGGGGACTAGATTATATGTTCACATCTATACTGTAAAATTGTTCATTTCCTTTCATTTTAAACATTTATTTGTGTGTGTGAGTGTATGTATATGTGTGTGAGTGTGTATGTTTCTGTGTGTATGTATGAGTGTGAGTGTGTGTGTGTCTATATGTGAGTGTGTGAGTATATGTGTGTATATTTGTGAGTGTGTATGTATGTGATGATATGTGTGTGTATGTGTGAGTGTGTGTGTGTATGTGTATGTGTGAGTTTGTGTATGTGAGTGTGTGTGTATGTGAGTATATGTGTATATGTGTGAGTGTGTGTGTTTGTGAGTGTGTGAGTATATGTGTGTGTGTGAGTGTATGTGTGTATACATGTGAGTGTGTGTATGTGAGTATATGTGTGTGTATGTGAGTTTGTGTGTATGTGAGTGTGTGTGTATGTGAGTATATGTGTATATGTGTGAGTGTGTGTGTTTGTGAGTGTGTGAGTATATGTGTGTGTGTGTGTGAGTGTATGTGTGTATACATGTGAGTGTGTGTATGTGAGTATATGTGTGTGTATGTGAGTTTGTGTGTATGTGAGTGTGTGAGTGTATGTGTATGCATGAGTGTGTGTGTATCTAAGTGTATATGCAGCCTCATGTGGATCTCAGAGACACATTGCAGATCTGGTTTTAGTCCTTCACCCTTTGGTTCTAAGATCAAGCTCCTGTTATTATACAGCTTGTTTTCATGGTTTATATTTTGTGTCTTTTGAGACAGTAACTTCGAGGCTCTGGCTGACCTCAGATTAACATTGCTGAGGATGGCTTGAATTTCTGTTCATCCTGTGTCTACCAGCGTAATGTTGGGATTTCAAACAGATGCCAAATGACAAGTTTTATTGGTACTGGAACATGAACCTAGGACTTTGAGCATGCTGGAGGAACACTCTACAAACTGAGATTTATCCATAGTGGCTAGGGAAAAGTTTAGGAAACAAACACTTTTGTTTGCTTCTGTTTAGAGAAAAGCTGCTGATGCTTTTGTTAAGACTCAGGGTACAGTGTGCATTGCGTGTCTGTAGGGAATTCACCATTACTGTGTCACCATGCTGTGCTTTAGAGATGGGTGTGGTTTGGAGCAGTGAGAAGTTTACCTAGCAATGTCATGTCTTTAGCAAGTGACACACCTGCAGTAAAAAGTGGGATTCTGAATTCACAGCCAAATTTCCACTTGTTCCTTGGTGCTGACTCAACTACAGTTCTGAGTCAGAGGGTCGCTATTCCCAGAGGTTTTCTTTTTCTTAAATTTTTACCTCACATAAGCATCAGAGATGGTACTTTAAATGTTTGTCTTGAGGATATTGAACATTTTCATGAATATTAGCTCTTAAAGTCATATATATATATATATATATGAGTTATATTAGCTTTTAAAATTCATAAATATATATTTAAAGTCTCTCTGACACACACATAAATAATTTGGTTACACATAAATAATTTGGATATATATATATATATATATATATATATATATTAGATTAAAAAATTAGAAGACTAGGTTATTTGTTCACAGTTTTATAAATAGTACAAGCAACAAGAATTCAATTTTGAATATTTCAAAGTTGCTTCCTGAAATGAGATATCATAGGTATATCATGAGGACAGCACTTGCTGAATAATCACAAAGCCACGGGCTCAACCTCATATGTGGCAGAAAAAATTAAATGAAGCAAAGTTGCTTCATTTTTATGCTATACCGCAAAACTTGTAATTTTATTAAATATAACATCTATTTTTATTGTACATACCTAATATAGTATGGAAAGAGCATGCATATGCATATGTTTATCTGTATGTATACATGTGTATGTATATGTATAAGTATATATGCATAACAGAAGTGGAAATTTTTGGTTTCTTTAACAAGTCAGATGTGACACATGATGGCTTTCTGGAAGCTGTCTTGTGAGAGGGCATGCGATATTTTGCTGAAAACAGACACTTTAAAGGGTGCCTGATGTTTATAAAGGATATATATGGAGCCCCACAGACAGTGAGAGGACACTTTTGTATTGCTATGCCAAGCAATGCTTCACTGATCTGCACTGGTCTTGTGTTGGTCTTCACTGGTCTTCACTCCTAGAGAGAAACATGCCAAAGAACTTATGGTATTTCAGCTGATTCTGGCTGCTTTCACTGACTCCTGCAGAGTTAGCTGAGCCTTGCTATTTATTCTGGATTTTGCCCCATTACTGATTCATATTTGGTGTTTGCTATTCGACTGAACAATGCTGACAATGAAGAGTGAAATTGCCCCGAGGAACTACTTCAAAATAGGTCCACAACACCCTTTTCCTATTAACCGTTGTTTCCCTCTACCACTCGTAGGTAGGCTAAAATGGAGGTGGTCACATTTAAGAACCCTAAATAAAGTAGGGTTTGAAAAAACCCTAACCTACTCATACCTATATACATATGTTGAAAATCTGTGTATGGCAAGGCATGTGGACAAAGTATGTAATTTCAAAAGGTCAGGAGCCTGATAGACATGATCGTTCAAGGTTAGCCTAAGTTATATTAGAAGATTCTGGAACACAAAGCAAAATCAGAAACAAAGAAATAAAATATATATGTAGTTTTCAACCCTGAAACCTTCAACATATTCTCAAACCTGGCTCCTTGCAGCCACAATTTTACTTTGAATTTTTAAGTTTGACCACATAGAATCCATCGTATCAGTGTTACTAGGATTATTCATTAATTTTCTTTTTTGCAACAGATTTAGTTACCTTAAATATTTGCTTCAGTATCCACTGATGTTGTTCTATGTATCATATTTTCTTTTTATGTAGAGATCTAATAAAAGTCCAAAGCATATATCGTTCACATTTAGGATATCTAAATATCCTTATATGAGCATTTGGGATCCTTGAATATTCTTTTTTTGTGTGTGATTTTTTTTGATACTTTATTTACATTTCCAATGTTTCCCCTTTTCTGGGTCTCCTCTTTGGAAGCCCCCTATCACCTCCCCATCCCTGCCTCTATGAGGGCATTACACCTCCCACCCACCCGCCCACCCATCCCCCTATTCCCACCTTGACTTTCCCCTTTACTGGGGCCTCTAACACCCTCAGGCCCAAGGGACTCTCCTCTCTCCCTGATGGCCATCGAGGTCGTCCTCCGCCTCATATGTGGTCCGAACCATGGGTCCATAGATGTGTATTCTTTGGTTGGTGGTCCAAACTTCAGGACGACCGGGGAGGTTCCCATTGACGCTGTTGCTCAATCCATGGGGCTGCGAACTCCCTCAACTCCTTCAGACCTTTCTCTAACTCCTCCATCTGGGACCTCACTCTCAGTCCAGCGGTTACTGTTAAGTGAAACTTGGGCATTCTGAACTTTTGGGCTAATATCCGCTTAGAAGTGAATACATACCATGTTCCTTCTTTTGTGACTGAGTTACCTCGCTCAGGATGATATTTTCAAGTTCCATCCATTTGCCTGCAAATTTCATTAAGTCATTGTTTTTAATAGCTGAGTAGTACTCCATTGTGTAAATGTACCACATTTTCTGTATCCATTCCTCTGATGAGGGACATCTGGGTTGTTTCCAGCTTCTGGCTATTA
>JAPYYD010002847.1:0-14837 GCA_028551405.1 Uromys caudimaculatus
CAATACTAAGCTTCCATTTCTCTGTTCCACAATCACCCTTACATTAGAGCTCTTTCAAAACGGCAACGTTGGGTCTCTAGATCATAAACATAGGCCCCACCACAGTTTAAGCATTGAGTTGTAGCAAAGGTGATCTCCATGGGCTGTCTTTCGGCCCTGAGTATATTCAAAAGCTCAGGACAAAAATGTTCTAATCTGTGTGGTAGTATTATACCCTCGTTATAGCACTCCAGAGGGGCAGGGTACAGCTCATGAGTTAGCTGACTCAGCCTGCTTGTCTGGAGCAGAAGTTGTTTCAGGAAAGGCAGAGAGATAATTATTACAGAAATTGAGTTCTGTGAGGTGAGAACACTGGCTTAGGGCAGGCAGCAGGACATTGAAATGAGATACCCCCATATCACATGACTTCAATACCAGGCATTTCAGGGTATGTCTAACTCTCTCAAGGAGAAACCCAAGGGGCTCAAGGACTAAGTCACATAAATACATATCAATAAGTTTCAGACATTTGAGCTCAAAAATATTCAGGCAATAGGGCAGGTAATCCAAGTCTGACTGTGAGAGGTCACAGTCAGAGATGCAAAGTGTCTCCAAGGGCTTCTTCAGACACCTGGGAAGAGAAAAAATGATTGCTTTCTGGCAAATGTTGTTGAAGATGGTTGATTGGATTGGCAACTAAGCAGATGCCACCTTCTCCCAAACACCTTCTGAATATATTTACATCAACCCCAGGACATGGACTTATTTTGTCTTTTCATACAACTCATGGCATTCTAGTCTGAGGACTATAGATATCAGCAGAGGCATGGTTCAGTGCATGGCTGGAAGCCACAGCAATGGATATATCAGCCCAAAATGGTGGATGTAGGAAGGACTCCCCACGCCAAACAAAACTTAACAATGACTAGTGTTGTTTTCAAGAGTTATTAGAGGTTTTGTTCCTCCAAGGTCCATGATACTTCCTTCACCTTGACACCCAGTGTTGCACATTTCCCATCTACTCAACCTGTTTCCGGACTCATTTCACACAAGAGCAATAAGAACCATGCTTCTAGGCCTGGTCATACTTATCTTATCACAGTGCTCATCTGTTTTGATATGCTATGTCTCTAGCATTGCTAGGTTTATGGTGGCCATAAACATCATGGACTCCCTAGCTTGCAAACAAAACAAAGCCATACAAAACCCATACAAGACTAAGGAAAGAGAAAAGCAAAGAAAAGATATATATTTTTTTCTGGTCTACTCTACCCTCTCAATTCTTTCTTACCTGAGGCATTCTTTCAGGTTGCCTTGTATAAAAGAGACTCCACATACATCGAGTTCCTGGAGATAGTGGAATGTTGGAAGTTGAGAAATAAACATGACCGCTTTCTCTTCATCGAGCTCTTCAGAATCACCCATACAGAAGGTATCTAGGATGTAATATAGACTGAGTTTCAGAAGATTGTTCATCTGTCTCAGATAGGGATTAATAAAATACAAATCTTCCATGCTGACACTATATAACATCAGTTCCTTTATACAGTCTGCATGTACAATTTTTAAGATTTCTACGAATGTGGCTTTGGTTGGGTCCTGAATCGTCAGCCTTCTGCAGCATAGATGAATGGAATCTTTTCTCTGCTGGGCCCACTGCATCAAGTATGTGGTAGATTCATCAAAGCTGCTCTGCTTGAGTTGGAGTTGAGTTATCACCTTCAATTCTTTCTTCACCCCACAGTCAGGACTGTACTTCACTGGCTGCTTCTGTGTCATGAACTCTGGAAAGCCTTCATCTTCATCAAATCCAGCCCATATGCCATACAATTCATGGCGTGCATCCTGCCAATTGATCTCTCTGAGTTTGCACCTACTGTGGGAGAAATCAGTATTTCTCAGAAGATAAGAGAAGACACATTTTAAAGTCTGATCCTCTTCCAGATCTCACAATTTAGCTGTTTCTTCTAAAACTTTACTTTTTCCTGTGCTTAGAATCAAACCCCAAGCTTCATGCTGAGTAAATGAATAGTATTCTTTCCAAGAATACTAATCTTTAGCCCTGTCTTACTTCCCTTCATTCCAGACCCCTTCATCCCAACCTCACTTCACTTGTACCTTTGAGGAATGCAGGAAAAGGCCCATCCCTCACTGGGTGTGTCTACTCTTTTCTGTCTTCTAACTTAGCCATTATTTGCCCAGATAGCTGAGACTGATCCCAGGCCTCTACATCACTCTAAGTTTCTACACCCAGTGGAGAACAGTCCTGACTGTGGGGTGAAGAAAGAATTGAAGATCAGAAGCTTTGATCCACTCTTGGCCAAATATTCTCTGTTCCTAGTTGATCTTTCCCAGCACTCAGAGAACCTTCCTCCAACCCCTGCTGATCTTGCCTACCTGGAGCGAACCTTCTGTGCAAGCAGGATATCTAGCCCCTCAAGGACAGCCTTCAAATTGTCCAGGTTGAGCCTCTTTATCTTCATTCCCACAGAAAGGTATGTAAAGGGCCATTCAGGTATCATGGCAGTTAAGATCTTTGTATGTCCATCAATGAAGGCCTCCTCAAACAGCACTGGGAACATTCTATTGGGCAGCTGCATGAGAACAGAAATGGCCAATGCCTCCTCCCTCAGTAGGCTCTGTCTTGCCAACTTCTCGAGGGTGGGTGGGGAGGAGATATTCATTGTGTCTTCATTTAAAGAATGAGACTAGGGAAACAGGGAAATATATACCATGAATGACAAGAAACTTAGGAAGTCCTTCTGCCCACACAGGGAAGTGTGAGGGCTAGATCACTACTAATGTTGATAGAGAACTCATTTTACCAGTTTGAGCACCCTCAGATGTTTTTCTTTCTTGTTATTTGAGACAAGGTCTTTACTGAACTGCCTATATCACTGGATGTCCTGAAACTTGCTTTATAGACCACACTGGTCAGGACCCCACAGAGATTTGCCTGGCTTTGCCTCCCAAGTGCTGAGATGAAATTTGTGTTCCACTGCTGCTCAGACTGTGCCAGCATAGCATCTCTAATCGAGAACTTTTTGGTCTGGCTGCTCCTGGTTTTAAATCCATAATTCTCTCTGGTGGTGTGAAGTGTCTGCAAAGTATCCTACTTTCCAAAGGCCACATCCTATTACAGCCACAGCTGGGATGAGTACATCCCACTGGGAAGAGATCATCAGGAACCTTGAAGGCTTAGTCAGTTGTTTGATGATGAGTAGACTGTGCTTACTGCTACCAGGCCCTCAAAGAAAGCAAAGGAAAATAGTTTCCAAACTTTCCACACTCTCTATTTATCCAGCATGGAGTAGGTCTTGTAATGTTTGAAATTCCCATCATTAGTTATTCACATCAACCTTTGATTATCACCCATACAGGCCTTTTGGAGAAGGTATTGGGGAGGTTCCACATTTGAGGTCTGCAAGCTAGGGACCTAGATAGAGTGGGAGAGAATCACTAAAGTCAGTAAACCTTCAGTAGCCATTGGCATGGTCTGTAACTCTTTATAAATCATCCAGAAAGAAGAGAAAATGAGGTGGAGATTATAATTCACATACTGAAGGAAAGAGACTCACTAGCTCAATGTCATAATTGTTTACTTATACAGCACCAGAACAGCTTGCCTGAGACCTGCAGAAACTAAAGGAAGACCAAAAAAAAGCAAGAAAAAGGAGCAGAAATTTTAATTTCAAGTGATATTCAGATTTTTCATTTGAAAACTTAATAAAAAAAAAAAGCTTGCTTTTTCCTGAAATGTTGAATACATCCTGGATTCCTTGAAAATAATAGACTATGTATCAATGAGCTGATGGAAATGCCTCAGTTTTTTTTGTTTGTTTGTTTGGTTTTTTTTTGTTTTGAGACATGGTCTTAAGCATGGCTGTTTTGAAAGTTGTTAAATAAATTATTCTGGAATCAAACTTAGAGACCATCCTGACTCTGCTATCCTGTTGCAGTTAAGAGCGGGAATGGGAGGAGAGGGTGAAGCAAACTGTGATTGGGATATAAAGTCTATTAAATACACACACACACACATTTAGATGCACATACATCTATATATAATACATACATATATATATACATACACTATATATAGAAACTTGCATACATTCTCTCTCTCTCTCTCTCTCTCTCTCTCTCTCTCTCTCTCTCTATATATATATATATATATATATATATATATATATATATATATATATATATATACACACAAGTTTCTTTCAGCAAGTTTGAGGACATCCCCAGTTCCCTGAAAATAAGAGACTATATAAGTGAGCAGATGTAAATACAATATTTTTTGATACTTTGTGTTTTTGCTTGTTTTAGCTTATTTATTTAGTTATCTATCTACTATCTATGTTTTTAATGCGCATGAGTACACTGTCCCTGTCTTCAGACAAACCTTAAGAGGACATCACATTTCGTTACAGACGGTTGTGAGCCACCATGTAGTTACTGGGAATTGAACACAGTGCTTCTGGAAGAGCACTCAGTGTTCTTAACCAACAAGTCATCTCTCCAGGCTCTTGTTTTGCCTTTTTAAAAGACCATATAATACCTGGCTGTGTTGACACAGCCTTTCTCTGCCTCCCTGTTGCTGGAATTAAAAGCACACCAAAGAATGCCAGGCTTAAAGTGACATAAAGGTCAGTAGTGAAGGCACTTGAGTAACTCACATCTGACATTCCAGCTCATAGTGCCTTGAATTCAAGGTCACCCTGACATTCTTAGTGAGACTGTCTCAAAAATCACACCAAATCTAAATAAAACATAAAATCCCACAGGAACAACAATGACCTAATTAATAATTAGGTGTAATTGGGAACACACTTGCATATTCTGGTTAAGCAACTCTCAGATGGCCAAGTTAGGAGAATCAGTGAGTTTCAGGTCAGGCAATCTTTTTTTTTAAATTTACATTCTAGCCATTGCCTGCCACAGTTCCTCACTCTCCTTCCACCCCAACCCTCCAGGTGTCCCCCTTCTCTAGGGCCTCAAGATTCTCCAGGATTAGGTGCCTCTCCTTTCTCTGAAGCCAGCCAGATCAGGCAGTCCTCTTCTATATATGTGCTGGGGGCTTAGTCTTCTGATAAATGCAAATCAAAATGGCCTTAAGATTCCACATTACAAACAATCAGAATGGCTAAGATCAAAGACTCAATTGACTGCACATGCTGGTGAGGATGTGGAGAAAGAGAACACTCCTCCATTTCTGGTTGGATTGCAAACTGATGCAAACACTCTTGAAATCAATTCAGTTGTTCCTTAGAAAATGGGAAACACTTTTGTCTGATGAGCCAGTATACCACACCTGGTTATATATCCAGTAGTTACCCCACCATCCCACAAGGTCAGTGGCTCCTCTATGGTCATAGCAGCCTTATTTGTAATAGCCAGAAGCTGGAAACAACCCAGATAGTGCTCAACTGAAGAATGGATCCAGAAAATGTAGTTTATTTACACAATGGAATACTAAAAAACAATGAGGATGTCAATAATTTGGTAGGCCAAAGGACGGAACTAGAAAATATTTTCCTGAGTGAGGCAAAACTGACCCAACATGACATGCATAGTATGTACTAACTGGTAAGTAGATATACGCCAAAAATAGAGAATATCTAGAATATAGGCCAGGCAAACTTACTTAGTGAGAACTCAACTTAAAAAAGAAGAACCACCAGATAATACATTATATGAACAAAACTTCAAGTGAGGAATAGGTTGCATGAAATGAGGAATCCTTATAGAGCTAAGGGACTTACTTGATCTGGACACCGTTGACAGATCGCCATATTTAGGCAGGGGAAGTTTGTAACTCCAGGCTTCAAGAGATTGACAGTTTCTCTGCCAGCTCTGACTCTTTATATACCTTTCAGCTGAACCCTCCCTTTGTAGCCACACCCTCCCAGCCAATGTTGGTCTCTCATTCAAAAATTGAGTCTCCACCCACTTGCTCATTTTCCGAATTGCATGGTATAGGTAAATTGGATCAGATCCATACACAGGAAGATTTTTAGGCCAGAAAGATAGTCAAGAACTGATCTATTGAAGCAAAGTGGTTTGCATTATGCATTTCATCACAGAACTTGCAAAGCATAGAGAGGTGGATCTCTGAGTTAAAGACCACTCATAGTCTACAAGCATATGGCATTTATCCAAACTAATTCGGACTGTACATTGAGGTCAACCCCCAGGACATGGCCTTTGTTTTCTGTCCACACAATTCATAGTATGCTAGTCTGAGCCCTGTGAGTATTATCATGGTCATGATTCAGGGCATGGCAGGAAACCTGGGCAATGGCTGTATCAGGCCAACACGGTACATGTAGGAGGGGATCTTGCATCCTCCATAAGCACTCACTCATATCCAAGTCCACGCCCAGTGATTCTTATGTTTCCTTGTTCATGCTCCAGCACCTCATGGAAAATGAGATTGAAAGGACCAAGTAGGTCATTCTTACTCTTCTTTCCTGTGTAGGCTTTCCCAACATCCAAACTTTGTGCTTGATTCCCATTTTCTTTGACTTCTGGCACTGGGTCTTGTCACATAGTCCAAACTAGTCATAAAGTCTAAGGCATCTTGTCTCAGTGTGCAAAGTCCACAGCTACACACAGAAAGAAAGAGAGAGGAGAAAGGAGAGGAGGGAAAGCAATGCAATCTGAAGGATTCACTGGCATGTCTATCTGAGATTCACTGTTTTCCAGGGTACTCTTGTGTAGGCACATGGCTCCAGACATGGTTTGAGGAAATTTAAAGGTTTTGGTTCACTTTTAAATTTCAGACTCAGTCTGGGCATGCAGCCAGGTTGAAACTAGTTCATAGATCTTCTCCCTGATTCTCCAAATTAGTGTAATAAAGCCCAGTGTCAAACAGGATCTTATAATAACTTCAAATGTAAAGAGTAATGTCATTTCAGAGATTTTCCTCAGTCTGTCCTTGGCTGACTGAATCTGTGGAAAGGAGAACCTATGTTGTTGGCCATATGACAGTAGGATTGTCTCTTTTGAGAGCCTTAATAGGTGATCAGTGTCTTTTTGCCTTGACAAGAGGCTGGTCATTTTCTTCTGAATAACCATTCCAAAGGGAAATGAGATTCAAAGGACCAGGGTTTGATACCTGGTGGGACAAAGGTTATTTGTATCTGGGATTGTTCTTGTGAGAGCCTCCATATGCTGAGACCGATGAGTGTTTGGACTTGAGACCTCTAGAGTGTACAACAGAGCACATTGACTGCTCTACTATTGCCAAGCAGGGACTCTGGTCTTCTGGTGGTTCCTGGGATGGGGGAGACTTATAGTTCCTAAGACATAGCATGAATGTATGGCACCTGAGTGCTTTACCAGACACTTTTTGACTCAGACATGTCCCTGTGGACAGGTATGGCGAATGAAGTTTTGAGCTCCTGTACACACAGAGCCGAAAGGCAGCCCGAGACACAGGAACCAGCTGCTTCAGTCCAGTCCTGTCAGCAGGCATATACTAGGCAGGAACCTGCAGCTGTAGTTCAATCCTGAAGGAACCACCAGGCTATCCAATTGACTTCAGGAGATGCCACAGAAGCAACAAGCTGGCACAGGAACCTCAGGAGCCTTTCTTTGCAAGATTCTCTCAATAGCAGCATTAAAACAAGTTGAGCTCAACATTGTTATGTAAGGCAAACCAATACATGCATGCGGTTAGTGAAAAACAGTGGGGAAGAGCAATCCAAAGCAAAGCTCAGTGCTGGTCTTCCACTGTCTGTGGAGTCATATTTACTCCTTTATCAAGCAACCTTTACCTGTGTGCTACATTAAAGCATCCTTTCACCTGTGTCTGCTTCAGGAAAATAATCTTTAACGTTTCTGCTTTAGCAAGACATTGTTTCACCTGCGTGCCCCAGCAAAACATCATTTGATATAACTAACTTTCAAAAGAAACTAGAAGTCTCCACTTCACTAGGGCGGTAGATGCAGGGAGATACCTGAGTCGGAGGCTAGCATTTTCGGCAGAGGTAATTTCAGTACAGCCAGCACTACACAAACAAACTGTCAAAAAAAGGAAAGAAACAAAGAAAGAAGACCAAAAACCAAAAACCTAAAATAAAAAAAAATACTATTTAAATGAAATGCATTTGTTAATATTTAATCACAGGATTACTCCATTCTGCTGGGCATAAATAAAATATTGCTTAGAAATCATATTCAATTTAATTTTAGTGCAGATATCTGTATATATACATTTATTCATTTATTCATTTATTCATTCATTCATTAATTTATTAAATTGCTTGGGTGGTAATCTCATTTGTCACACTTTAAAATTATCTTATTTTTAATTTTATGTGTGTGTGTGTGTGTGTGTGTGTGCGTGTGTGTGTGTGTGTGTGTGTGTGTCTTTAATGAGAACTGTTAACAGAGATGAAAGTTCCCAGAGGCCAAAGAAGTTGCATCCCTCTGGATCTGTAGTTTTAGGTTGTTATGAGCTGATATGAGTGCTGGGAATTTTAGGTGGGTCCTTTGAAAGATCAGTCTGTGCTCTAAACATGTGAGGCATCTCATAAATATTAATGAGGAACTGGTCTCTCTCTGTAGAGACATGACTGGCTTGGGAGTCCCTATATAAACCAGGTTGGCCTAGAACACAGAGCTTACCCTAGCTCAACTCCTAGAGCACTGAAATGAAAGGATCACACACACATGCTTGACTAAGAATTTGCCCAGAAGAATTGACAACACCATTTCTACCTCCGGTTCTGATAAGTGTGAGGCAACAATATCCTGTATCAAATATCCTTGTGTTTTTGAAAAGGGCTCTGACCATGCAGTTCTGTCTTCTCTGAAACTTTTTATATAGACCAGGCTGGCCATAAAAATGCAAAGATCAGCCTGCTTCTGTATCCAAGATGCTGAGATTAAAGGTGTGTTTGACCCTGTCTGATTCAGCTCAAATTATTGGCATCCATTACTTAGCATCCTGGCTGGTTTCTTCTGAGACTCCCTCTTTTGACTGAGAGGTAAGGACATCATCTCTATCCATGATGTAAATTTAAAACTGTTTTAAATGACTCATAACCATTTGCTACATTTGGGTCAATCAATAGAAGCTGAGAAATTGCCATGATACTGTTTGAACCTTGAAGAAACAATGTCTCTTTGGAATGTCTGCACTTAGTTCTATGTGAGAGCTTGAAGCTACTCTCATTTTGATTCTAAGACACCCTTGGCAAACCTGGAGTTTTATCATTTGTTTATGGCTAGCCAAGGTGAAAAGGGACTGAGATTTTTGTGGGTTGTCTGCTCTTATGTGCAGTAAGGGCAAGATAACCTTGGTACATTGAACATTTGCCATCCCCAATTAACCTTGTATGATGTTTGAATAAAATAACTTGAGTGAGCTAGCTAGGTGTTAGTCTTCCTGAGAGGCTGTAGCCCACTGCTCCTTCAGAAATGAAGACTTAGCATCTTGGTGAGCTTCTCTCTTTACTGTGCCACCTACTATCAATATTAATCAACACCACCTGGAGACTGTATGTCCAGAAGAGCTGTCCCACAATAATAGTTGCAAGCCATCCTCCTGCCTCAGTCGTCTTGAGTAGCCAGCTAACACAGCTGAAGATTGACAGAGCAGATCTCCCCTTTGGAACCCCTCTATGCCCCCCCTCCCCCTGCCTCTTTGAGGGTATTTGCCCACCACACATCCACCCACTCCCATCTTCCCTACTTGGCCTTCTCCTTACTGGGTCATCTAACACGCTCAGGCCCAAGGGACTCTCCTCCTCCTAATGGCTGACAAGGCCCTCCGCTGCCACATTTGTGGCCAGCACCATGGGTCCTGCCATGTGTATTCTTTCATTGGTGGTCCAGTCTCTGGGAGCACTGGGGGTCAGGCCAGTTGACAATGTTGCTCCATCCATGGGGCTGCAAACTTCTTCAGCTCCTTCAGCCCCTTCTCCAACTCCTCCATCTGGAACCTCACGCTCAGTCCAATGGTTGCTATGAAATGAATCTTGGGTATTCTGAACTTTTGGGCTATATCCACTTATAAGTGAGTCCCTACCGTGTTCATTATTTTGTGACTGAGTTACCTCACTCAGGATGATATATTCAAGTTCCATCCATTTGCCTAAGAATTTCATGAAGTCATTGTTTTTAATAGCTGAGTAGTAGTACATTGTGTAAATGTACCACATTTTCTGTATCCATTCCTCTGTTGAGGGACATTTGGGCTGTTTCCAGCTTCTGGCTATTATATATATGACTGCTATGAACATAGTGGAGCATGTGTCCTTATTAGATTTTGGAGCATCTTCTGGGTATTTGCCCAGGAGAGGTATAGCTGGGTCCTCAGGTAGTATTGTGTCCATTTTTCTGAGGGTCCGCCACACTGATTTCCAGAGTGGTTGTACCAACTTGCAATCCCACCAACAATGGAGAAGTGTTCCTCTTTCTCTACATCCACGCCAGCATCTGCTGCCAACTGAGTTTTTGATCTCAGCCATTCTGAGTGGTGTGAGGTGGAATCTCAGGGTTGTTTTAATTTGCATTTCCCTGATGACTAAGGATGTTAAGCATTTCTTTAGGTGCTTCTCAGCCCTGTGGATTTCCTCAGTTGAGAATTCTCGGTTTAGCTCTGTTCTCCATTTCTACTTGGTTCATTTCAGCCCTTAATTTGATTATTTCCTGCCTTCTACTCCTCTTAGGTGTATTATCTTCTATTTGTTCTAGAACTTTTAGGTGTGCTGTTAAGCTGCTAGTATATGCTCTCTCCAGTTTCTTTTTGGAGGCATTCACAGGTATGAGTTTCCCTCTCAACACTGCTTTCATTGTGTCCCATAGGTTTGGGTATGTTGTACTTTCATTTTCATAAATTTCTTGGAAGCTTTTAGTTTCTTTCTCTATTTCTTCCTTGACTAAGTTATCATTGAGTAGAGCATTGTTCAGCTTCCACATATATTTGGGCTTTCTGTTGTTGTTTTTGCCATTGAAGACCAGCCTTAATCCATAGTGATCTGATAGGAGGCATGGGATTATTTCAATATTGTTATATCTGTTGAGGTTTGTTTTTTGACTGATTATATGATCAATTTTGGAGAAGGTTCCATGAGGTGCTGAGAAGATGGTTATTCTTTTGATTTAGGATGAAATGTTCTATAGATATCTGTTAAATCCATTTGGTTCATAACATCTGTTATTTTCACTGTGTATTTGTTTAGTTTGTGTTTCCAAGATCTGTCCATTGATGATAGTGGGGTGTTGATGTCTCCCACTATTATTGTGTGAGGTGCAATGTGTGCTTTGAGCTTTAGTAAAGTTTCTTTTATGTGGGTGCCCTTGCATTTGGAGGATAGATGTTCAGAATTGAGAGTTCTTCTTGGTAGATTTTTTTCCTTTGATGAGTATGAAGTGTTCTTCCTTATCTTTTTTGATGACTTTTGGGTGAAAGTCAATCTTATCCGATATTAGAATGGCTACTCCAGCCTGTTGTTTGGGACCATTTGCCTGGAAAATTGGTTTCTAGCCCTTTATTGTGAGGTAGTGTTTATCTTTAACATGGAGGTGTGTTTACCGAATGCAGCAAAGTGCTGGGTCCTGTTTATGGATCCAGTCTGTCAGTCTATATCTTTTTATTGGGTAATTGAGTTCATTGATGTTAGGGGATACTAAGGAATAGTGATTATTGCTTCCTGTTATTTTCAATGTTATTTTTATGTTTGTGTTGCTATTTTATTTTGAGTTTGTTGAAAGAATACTTGCTTTTACTAGGGTGTAGTTTCCTATCTTGAGTTGGCGTTTTCCATCTATTATTCTTTGTAGGGCTGGGTTTGTGGAAACATATTGTGTAAATTTGGTTTGTCATAGAATATTTTGGTTTCACCATCTATGGTAATTGAGAGTTTTGCTGGGTATAGCAGGCTGGGCTGGCATTTGTGTTGTCTTAAGGTCTGTATGAGATCTGTCCTGAATCTTATTGCTTTCTTAGTCTCTGGTGAGAAGTCTGGTGTAATTCTGATAGGTCTGCCTTTATATGTTACTTGACCTTTTCCCCTTACTGCTTTAATATTCTTTCCTTGATTTGTGCATTTGCTATTTTGACTATAATGTGACAGGAGGAATTTCTTTTCTGGCCCAATTTATTTGGAGTTCGTTATACTTCTTGAATGTTTATGTTCTTCTCTTTCTTTAGGTTAGGGAAGTTTTCCTCTATAATTTTGTGGAAGATATTTACTGGCCCTTCTAGGTGGGAATATTCACTCTCTTCTATACCTATCGACCCTTAGGGTCTGTCTTCTCATTGTGTCCTGTATCTCCTGGATGTTTTGGGTTAGGAGCTTTTTGCATTTTGTGTTTTCTTTAACTGTTGTGTCAGTGTTTTCTATGTTATCTTCTGCACCTGAGATTCTCTCTTCTATCTCTTGTATTCTGTTGGTGATTCTTGCATCTATGACTCCTGATCTCTTTCCTAGGTTTTCTAAATCCAGGATTGTCTCCCTTTGTGATTTCTTCATTGTTTTTATTTCTATTTGTAGTTCCCGGATGGTTTTGTTCATTTCCTTCTTCTGTTTGATTGCGTTTTCCTGTAATTCTTTAAGGGATCTTTGTGTTTCCTCTTTAAGGCTGCTAGTTGTTTACATGTGTTTTCTTGTATTTATTTAAGAAGTTATTTTTTCCTTCTTAAAGTCTTCTTATATCATCATGAGATGTGTTTTATAAATCTGAGTCTTGCTTTTCTTGTGTGTTGGGGTATCCAGGCCTTGCTGTGGTGGGAGAGCTGGGTTCTGATGATGCCAAGTAGCCTTGGTTTCTGTTCCTTATGTTCTTGCTCTTGCCTTTTACCATCTGCTTATCTCTGATATTAGCTGGCCTTACTCTCTCTGACTATGGCTTGTGCCTCCTGCAAGCCTCTGTGTCAATTCTCCTTGAAGACCAGCTGTCTCTGAGAGGAATTTGTGGTTGGAGAGCTATGGTACAGGGTCAGCTCTGAGGTGCCTACAGAAACCAGTAGGATCTTGTCCCCAGCTGTCCCTTGTTTCCTGTCCTGATGGCTCTGCAAGGGTCCCTCTTGATCTAGTGAATTTGAACAGAGATGGTGGCCTTGCCTGTGCTCAAAGGTGTGTCAGCACTCCTGGGGTACCAGCTCTCCCCTGGTCCTATTTGAGTATGGAGCCCTGTGTCACAGGATCAGCTCCCCAGCCTCTGAAAGAAACCAGAAGACCACTGCTAAGTTCCTGTGTCCTGGAGATTCCAGGTGGGTCCCTCTGAGCAGCTTGTCCACACTCTTCGGAGTCTAGCTTTTTCCCAGCACTATTTGGCTATCTAGCCCTAGTGTCCCAGGCAGAGGTCTCCAGTTACAGATAGAAACCAGAAGGCTCCTGTCCCAGATTGTTCCTCAGTTCCTGTGTCCCGAGTATTCTGGGTGGGTCCCACTGAGCAGTGGTGCTCATCTTACACCACTCATGAACTTTTCCACATTCCTGGGAGACTAGCTTTGTCACAGTGCTATTTGGCTATGGAGCCCAGGTGGCCCAGGCAGAGGTCTCCCGCACCCATGATGTAAATTTAAAACTGTTTTAAATGACACATAAGTCTTTGCTATGTTTGGGTCAATGAGTAGAACCTGAGAAATTGCCATGAGATTGTTTGAACCTGGAAAAATGTCGTCTGTTTGAAATATCTGCACTTGGAGCTATGTGAGAGCTTGCAGCTACTCTCATTTTGGTTCTAAGACACTCCTGGCAAACCCAGAGTTCTTTCTTTTGATTATGGCTAGCCAAGGTCAAAAGGGACTGAGATTTGTGTGGGTTGTCTGCTCTAATGAGCAGTAAGGGCAAGAAACCTTGGTAGCTGAAACCTTTCCCATCCCCAATTAACCTTGTATGATGTTTGAATAAAATAACTAGAGAGAGAGATAGCTAGGTCTCTGTCTTCCTGAGAGGCTGTAGTCCTCTGCTCCTTCAGAAATGAAGACTTAGCATCTTGGTGAGCTTCTCTCTCTACTGTGCCACCTACTACCAATATCAATCAACTCCATCTGGAGACTGCATGTCCAGACTGCTGCCCCACAATACTAGTTACAAGCTGTCCTCCTGCCTCAGCTCTCTTGAGTAGTTAGCTAACACAGCTGAAGAATGACAGAGCATCCAACTCTGCTATAAATTCCTGGAAAGAATGCACTGTTGTGACAATGTGTTTGTCACAAAAACCTCAGAGCTTATTTTTAGGAAATTCTGTGCATGTGTTGTTTCAGAAACAGATCAATATCAATGGGACACACACTCAGAACCTTGTGCATCATATGTCAAGAAAACTCATCCAGGTGTGTTGGTTTACAACAATCATACTGTCAAGTGGAATGCTGTGGCAGGAGGTGTGTTAGGAATTGGGGTTTCAGATCAACCTTAGCTACAGATCAAGACCTTAACCAAAACCAAATTAAGAATGAATACATAAATAGCTACTAAATTTTTTATTTTATTTTTGATACTTTATTTACATTTCCAATGTTTCCCCTTTTCTGGGTCTCCTCTTTGGAAGCCTCCTATCCCCTCCCCATCCCTACCTCTATGAGGGAATTCCACCTCCCACCCACCCGCCCACCCATCCCCCTATTCCCACCTTGACATTCCCCTTTACTGGGGCCTCTAACACCCTCAGGCCCAAGGGCCTCTCCTCTCTCCCTGATGGCCATCGAGGTCGTCCTCTGCCTCATATGTGGTCTGAAGCATGGGTGCATAGATGTGTATTCTTTGGTTGGTGGTCCAAACTTCAGGATGACCGGGGAGGGGGTCAGGCCCATTGGCGCTGTTGCTCCCTCCATGGGGCTGCGAACTCCCTCAACTCCTTCAGTCCCTTCTCCAACTCCTCCATCTGGGACCTCA
>JAPYYD010002849.1:0-14835 GCA_028551405.1 Uromys caudimaculatus
GTTTCTGTTCTTTATGTTCTTACCCTTGCCTTTTGCCATCTTGTTGACTCTGATGTTAGCTGATCTTACTCTGTCTGGTTGTGGCTTGCCCCTCCTGCAGGCCTCTGTGTCAGTACTCCTTGAAGACCAGCTCTCTCTGAGAGGTGTTTGGGTTTGGGGAGCTGTCCCTCAGGGTCCGCTCTGGGGTGCAGAATGGAATCAGAAGGATCTTGTCCCCAGCTGTCCCTTGGTTCCTATGCCCCAAAGGTTCTGTAAAGGTCTCTCTTGATCCAGAAGTGGTGGTTTTGCCTGTGCCCAAAGGTGTGTCAGCACTTCTGGGATTCCCTGTTCTCGTGGAGCCTTGTGGCCCAGGCTGAGGTCCCCAGGCACAGGTGTAAACCGGAAAGTTCACAGTTTTTCTGTTCCCGGGTTCTCAGGCCCTGGATCCCGGCAGATCTGGGTGGGTCTGGGTGACAGGTGTTGTTTCCCTTAACCCCACTCACGGCCTTTCCAGGCTCCTGGGAGGCCACCCCTCTCCGGTGCTCGTTGGCTACTGACTCCTGGCAGCCAGGCAGAGGTTTCCACTTGCAGGTGAAATCCGGAAGTTTCGTTTATTTATTTTTTTATTTTTAATACTTTATTTACATTTCCAATGTTTCCCCTTTTCTGGGTCTCCTCTTTGGAAACCCCCTATCCCCTCCCCCTCCCCGCCTCTGTGAGGGAATTCTTCCTCCCACCTACCCGCCCACCCATTCCCATATTCTCACCTTGACATTCCCCTTTACTGGGGCCTCTAGTACCCTCAGGCCCAAAGTGTCCTGGAATTTGTTATGTAGACCAAACTGGCCTTGAACTCAGAGACATACTCCTGCCTTTACCTCTACTTCCCTGGTAGTGGGATGAAAGGTGTGTGTCACTATGCTTGACTGTTTATTTACTTTTGAGGCAAGAGTCTCAAAATTTTAATTTTGTTAAAGGGTAATTCTTATAGGTAATTCTAATTCTAATAGATAACAAGGTAATTCTAATAGGTAATAACTTTATTACCTAGTCTAAATTCAAACCACTTGTCTTAAGTGATCCTCTTGTGCCAGTCACCTAAGTATCTGGGACTGTAGGCTTATATATCTAGCAAGCATATGGCATGTGGAGTGTGAAGACCAAGGTATGAATTCTAGCCCCGTGACTTACTAGCTATGTTACCTCATTTGTAAAATGAGGAGAATAATATTTGTTGTGCAGTGCCATAGGTTTAAATTATAGTTTTATGAGAAGTGCTTTGTGAACTATAAATGAGTACAAATAGGTAAATATGCTAATAGTATGTAAACAAACATCAGTCATATGTGATGGGATAAAGCAATGTTGACTGTGGGGGCTTACTTTTCTATTTCCCTTCTTTCAAAGACTGTCATCACCCAAGTGTTTGGTGCAGCCTTTATAAAATGCTACTTTCAGTGAGAAGACTGATTTGACTCAAACTATCCAGTCATGGCTGGAACAGAAAGTCAACCTCTTTAGTTATTAATATTTAAAAATAGCATAGTAGCTTGGTCTAGCCTACCTACAGGGGTTTGAATCCAGCTTTTTACACTTGCAAGGCAAGCACTAAAGTGCTAAAACAATAAAGACCAAGCATAAAGAAAAGTCAGTTAAGATAGTACCACAATTCCTTCATTTATTTATCACTAAATAGAATATTCAATTCATGGCCACTTTTCTTTTTTCTTTTTAATTTTAATAACTTTTATTAATTTTGAGTTAGTATATATACTAAGTGATGGGTTTCATTATGTCAATTTGATAAATGTTTATGATTGTACTTTGCTTATATTAACCTCCCTTTTACCCTCTTCTGACATCTTTCCCCTCTCCCTTTATTTCCTTCCTCTCCTAAATGGTCTCCTTTCTAGTTCCATGTTGTGCACGTGCGTGTGCGTGGGGGAGGGGGGTAGGGGGAAGGGGGGAGATTCTACATATGAAAGAAAGCGTGTGATATTTCTGAGTGTGGTTTATTTCCCTTTAACATGATGGTTTACAATACCATCCATTTTTTCTGCAAATTATATTATTTTGTTCTTCCTTATGGGTGAATAAAACTCCATCATGTATATTTGCCACATTTTATTTATTATTCATCTGCTGATGAATATCTGTGCTTATTCTGTATCTTGGTGGTTGTGGCTAGTGCTGCAATAAACATAGATGTGCCTATATTTCTGTGGTGTGATGACTTAGATTCCTAGGAGTATTTGCCTTTGAGTAGTAGAGCTTAGTCTATTGGCAGTTCTATTTTAGGTTTTTCTTTTTTGAGAAGCCTCGATACGTTATACTAATTTACATCCCCTTAGCAGTGTACAGTAGTTCTTTCCACACTTCCGTCTGCATCTCCTTAGCATTTGTTGTTATTTTTTTCTCTTGATAGTAGCTAGTCTGATTGGGGTGAGATAGGATATTAGTGTGGTTTTGATTTTTAGATTTCTGACGGACAATGATGTTGAACAATTTTTCATATATTCATTGGCCAATTATATTTCTTTGAGAATTTTCTGTTTAGTTATTTATCTATTTAATGGCAACGTCTTACTAGGTAATCTGGGCTGGGCTGGAACTAACAATATGTATCAGTTTGGCCTTGAACTTGCATTGATGACCTTCCTTCCTTTGCTGAGATTATAGATGTGCACAATTACACCTTACTTGGCCTTAATTCTTTGAGTTCTTTATAGATTCTAGATATCAGTCCTCTGTTAGATGTATAGATGGTAAAAAAATTTCTCTCCCATTATATAATCTGTTTTCATTCTATAGTTTTCTTTGCTGTGCAAAAGCATTTTAGTTTTATGGAACTTAATTTGTCAATTATTGGAATTATATCCTGTGCTCATTTAGGAGTCCTATGCAGAATGCTCTTGCCAGAGCTTATATCTTGAAGTAATTTTATTATATTTTCTTCTAGCAGTTCTAGCTTATCAGGTCTTACGTTAAACTCTTTGATCCATTTTGAATTGATTTTTTTGGTATGAGCTCTAGTTTTATTCATCTGTGTATGGATACCCAATTTTCCTAACACCATTTGATGAAGAGACTGCTACCCCCTATCCTACCCCAGGGTCTGTTTTCTGAACTTTTGTCAAAAACTAGATTGGTGTAGATGTGCAAATTTATTTCTGTGTCATTTATTTTATTAATCTACATGACTGTGTTGTGCCAGTAATTTTCCAAGCAAATGGTCCCAAGAAACAAGCTGGAATAGTCATTCTAATATCAAATAAAATCAACTTTCAACCAAAAGTTATCAAAAAAGATAAGGAAGGACACTTCATACTGGTCAAATAGAAATTTTTAAGGGGTACTGTGGCTCTGCATTGTAATTTGACATCAGGTGTTTTGATACCTCAGCATTTTCTTTCTGCCTAGGATTGCTTTGGCTATTCGGGATCTTTTATGCTTCCATATGACTTTTGTGAATTTTTTCCCCATTTGTTTGAACAGCTTCATTGAAATTATCTTACATATTTTTAAAAATTGGGTCAGTATACACTGTAATCGGTTTTACCATGGGATCCTCATACACACTTTATTTTTGTTGATTCTCTTTCCTTACTCTCTCTCTCCAACTACCTGCACCTGTTTGGGTAGGGAGAGGAAGAGGGAAGGAGACATACATATATGTCATTTGGGAGAAATATATATGTTTAAATAAATTATTTAATTTTGTGATGCAAGGTATCAAATAATAATTTCCAGTTTGATTCATTCTACTAAAAATTTCATGATTTTTATATTTTTGTGGCTGAATAAAATTTCGTGTGTGTGCCACATTTTTATTATTCATTCATTTGTAAATGGACATCTAGGTTGGCTCTACTTCTTAGCCTTTTCTTAGTACTGCAGCAGAAAGCATGGATGGGCAGACAGCTCCGTGTATGTTGATTTAGGGTTTATTGCCCATGTGGTGGGTGGAATGAGGATGGCTTCTAGGCTCATATGTTTGGGTACTTGGTCCCCAGTGGTAAAACTGTTTGGTAAGGGTTAGAAAGTGTGGTCTTGTGAGAGGAGATGTGGCACTAGGTAGCAGCTTTGAGGTTTCAGAAGTTCACACCATTTCCAGGGTGCTTGCTCACATTCTTGCTAGAATTTGTTATCATTTATTTTCTTGATGATAGCCATTCTGACTAGGGTAAGGTGAAATCTCAAAGCAGTATTAATTTATGTTTTCCTAATGGCTGAGGATGGTGAAAACATTCTTAACTAATTTTTTAAAATTTTTTTTCATTTTATAATAAAATTTAATTGTTAGAAAATTTTAGAGAAATGTTCCATATAACAGTACAAATCAACACAGTACTTCTAATGAACAGTTTACCAACAAGTACCAAAGTATAAATTGTGTATAAAATTTTATCTAGTGAATTTACTTTTAGGAATTTATATTGACAAAAATATGTATGTACTGTGGGATGTCTATCATAGTATTATATACAATGGTGAATTATGAGAAACATGTCAAAATTAAATACAGAATTGATAAATTATGAAATTACTTGTAGAGTTCTTTTTTTTTTTTTTTTTTTTTTTTTGGTTTTTCGAGACAGGGTTTCTCTGTGTAGCCCTGGCTGTCCTGGAACTCACTCTGTAGACCAGGCTGGCCTCCAACTCAGAAATCTCTGCCTCCCAAGTGCTGGGATTAAAGGTGCGCGCCACCACTGCCCGGTACTTGTAGACATTTTTATAATAATTTAAATGCTATTTCTAGGCTAAAACTTTAGAAACCAATATTATCATCATCATCTTATACTTTCTCATTATAAATATGATTAAAATAAATCACTTTGTAAAAACATTATGCAATTGGAAATTATTTCTGACAGATCAACTCTTACAGTTTTATAGGCCATTCATTTTTTTCTCCTTTGAAATGACAAAGGAAAGTTGACTTCAGTCAAAATAGCACACATAACCTAATCTTCATAAATCACACATTTAATGTTACTTGTTTTCAGTAGACTTTGAAAACCTTACTACTGTCACACTCAACTAGAAATAAATTAACAACTCCTGACTAAATTCAGAGAAAATAAATACTAGTCTTCTAAAATATACAAAACTCATCTCCCTAATGTGAACATAAAATTCAAATACCTCCAGTGTTCTCCCTTGAAGATATGTTAGCTTCACTCTGAACAAAGAGTAACATTCCTTTGCGTTTCCCAAGGCCATTACACTGAGACTCATCAGATGCCTATAACACTTGCTGAAGGTACCCCTTAAATATTTCTAGTTCTGTAGTGACTATTTCTGTAAAGACTGAAGTGTGGGATTTTTTTTCAGGACATTTAAGTTTTTTTAATAGTTAAAACACAGATGTAGAAAATAAAAGAATTCAAAGTATTAGCAACAAATAAAATTATACCAGTGGACTTTGGTAAAATTCTATAAAATTATAATCATTTCACTTATAATCACTGTTAAAGAATGCTTTAGAGAACAATCCCTTGAGTCCTATCTATCCTTCTGAATGTGTCACTTACCTGAATTATGCCATATTTGTATATTTTAAACATATATTATTATTATAATACTGCCTGTGATTTTTAGAGCATAGATGTTCAGAATTGAGAGTTCATCTTGGTAGATTTTTCCTTTGACCAGTATTAAGTGTCTTTCCTTATCTTTTTTGATAGCATTTGGTTGATGGGACAACCCATCTATCCTATCTTTCATTGGCCTCTAGAATGTGAAGATTTCAAGTGCCTTCATACTCAGTACTGTTTGTTTTTGTGTTTTGTTTGTTTTCCAGTCTTTAAAGATAATATCTTGCTGTATAGCACTGGATGGCTTGAAACTCATTAATGTAGTCTGTGATCTTGAATTTGCAGTGATCTTCCTGTTTCTGCTTCCTAAGTATTAGGTGTGTAGGTATGTGCCACTGGTCAAAATACTGTTTTAGTGGCATAAGGATATAGCTAAATAAATGGAAAAAATTCACATACATCCCTTGTTTTATATTAAAACTTACTATGTAGCCCAGCCTGGGGGTTTTGTAATCCTTCTGCATGAGTCTTCCAAGTGCTAGGATTACTGGTGTGCACCCTTACATTTTACTGGATTCCATATATACTCTTCTGCATTTGAGTTTTCACCTATGTAACTATATATCTGTGTGTGGCAATATCTATTTTTGTGTGTATCTAGGTATTTATCAATTTAAAAATAGCTTTGGGGGGGGCCCGGAGAGATTGCTCAGTGGTTAAGGGTACTGACTGCTCTTCTAAAGGTCCTGAGTTCAATTCCCAACAACCACATGATGGCTCACAACCATCTGTAATGGGATCTGATGTCCCCCTCTGGGGTGTCTGAAGACAACTACAGGGAGTGGGGCCAGAGCAAGAAGAAAAAAAAGTATCCAAAGATAGCTACAATGTACTTGCATATAATAAATAAATAAATCTTTTTCTTAAAAAATTAGCTTTTGGGGCCAGAGATATTGCTCAGTAGTTAGCAACCCTGGATGCTCTTTTAGAGGACTAGAGTTTGATTCCCAGCACACACATGGTAACTTCCAGGGTATCTTGACAGCCCCTTCTGGCCTCCCTAGGCACTAGGCATGTACATGGTTTATTTCAAACATTTATATGCATAAAATAGAAACAATAAATAAAAGTATCTCTCTACTACCAACTGAATATATATTACTATATTCAATTGGAGGTACCTTGATGGTCCTTTGGGTGCTATAGTGACTTGCTTTCTTTGTGTATCTTTGCTAAGTTTTCTTTCAGTGTTAGAGGTTAAACTCTGGGCCTGCCACATGCTAGGTAAGCACTCCAGTGAGCTACTTCCTCAGCTGTCATTGTCAGTTTTAAGGCCATTACTTGTAACTACTTCTGTTTTCATTTTCTGAGTTACTTCCATATATTTTTTGGGGGAGGAAGGGGGTTGAGACAGAGTCTTACTATGTAGCTCTGGTTGTCTTGGAACTCACTCTGTAGACCAAGACTGGCCTCAGACAGACAAAGGTTTGCCTGCCTCCCCATGCACCACCATGCCCAGCCTACCTCCATATATCTTAATCACATATTTTTATCACTCTATTGATTTTCTAGGGCTTCCATAACAAAATATCACAAACTGCATGACTTAAATAACAAATTATTTTTATCTTAATTATTTTTCCCAGTTCATGATTAAGATGTCAGCATGTTTAATTTCTTCTGAGTCTCTTTTTCTTGATTTCCAGTTATCCCCCTTCTCCCCTTGGTCCTTGGGTTACCTTCCTCTCAGCACAGTCATTCATTCCTTGTGCACCTTTGTATATCTTAATTCCCTCTTGTAAGGATACCAGTAAGATCTCATTAGGCTCATTCCCACCAATTTTATTTAGTATTATTATTATTATGTGATGAATATTATTGTGTGTGTATGTGTGCATGCATGTCACAGCCCATATGTGGGGATCTGAGGAAAACAATGTGAGGTCAGTTCTCTCCTTCCATCTTTATGTGGAATCTGAGGCTTGAATGGCAGGGGCCTTTACCCAGTGAAACAGCTTGCCAGCCCTTATGTAGACTCTTAAGACCTCATTTTAACATAATTATTTCTTAAAGGCCCTATGTTCAAATATACTCATACTTTGAGGTATTTGAAGTGAGGGCTTCAACATAGAATTTTTATGAAGCGGCAATTTTTCTTTTTTTATTGGATATTTTCTTTATTTACATTTTAAATGTTATCCCCTTTCCAGGTCTCCCTTTCAGAAACCCCCCTCCCCTCCCCCCTCCCCTGCCTCTATGAGGGTGCTCCCCCCACCCCACCCACTCCCACCTTCTGGCCCTGGCATTCCCCTGTACTGGAGAATCTAACATCCTCAGGCCCAAGGTCCTCTCCTCTCACTGATGTCCAAGAAGGCCCTCCTCTGCCACATATGTGGCTGGAGCCATGGGTTCCTCCATGTGTATTCTTTGGTTGGTGGTCCAGTTCCTGAGAGTTCTGGGGGGGTCTGGCCAGCTGACACTGTTGCTCCCCCTATGGGGCTGCAAGCCCCCTCAGCTCCTTCAGTCCCTTCTCCAACTCCTCCATCTGGGATCCCACGCTCAGTCCAATGGTGCTTCTGTACTTGTCAGGCTCTGGCAGAGCCTCTCAGGAGACAGCTTTAGCAGGCTCCTGTCAGCAAGCACTTCCCAGCATCCACAATAGCATCCGAGTGGGATGGATCCCCCGGTGGAGCAATCTCTGGATGGCCTTTCCTTGAGTCTCTGCTCCACACTTTGTCTCCATATTTCCTCCCGTGAGTATTTTGTTCACCCTTCTAAGAAGGACTGAAGCATCCACACTTTGGTCTTCTTCTTGAGCTTCATATGGCCTGTGAATTGAATCTTGGGTATTCAGAGCTTTTGGGCTAATATCCATCACTTATCAGTGAGTGCATACCATGTGTGTTCTTTTGTGACTGGGTTACCTCACTTGGGATGATATTTCGTAATTTCATCCATTTGCTTAAAAATTCCATGAATTCATTGTTTTTAATAGCTGAGTAGTATTCCATTGTGTAAATGTACCACATTTTCTGTATCCATTCCTCTGTTGAGGGACATCTGGGTTGTTTTCAGCTTCTGGCTACTATAAATATGGCTGCTACGAACATAGTGGAGCATGTGGCCTTATTACATGTTGGAGCATCTTCTGGGTATATGCCCAGGAGTGGTATACCTGGGTCCTCAGGTCCAATTTTCTGCAGAACCACCAGACTGATTTCCAGAGTGGTTGTACCAGCTTGTAATCCCACCAGCTATGGAGGAGTGTTCCTCTTTCTCCACATCCTTGCCAGCAATTTTTCTATATTAATAACTCATTCTTGGACTTAGTGATAGTATGGATGCTTAGTATATATGAGGATTTGTGTTCAAGCCCCAGCACTGCAAACAAAACCAAACCAAAATCTTCAACACTAAAAACAACTAATTCTTGATTTATCAGTTTTATATTATCTATTTACTTAGGATTATGAGATACAGGAAGTTATTTCACGGTATATTATCTTCTCTGATCTTTTCTCCATTTTTTTTATAGTATACTATGTAAAACTTACTTGATGGTTATCTTTAAAATATTTTTTGAGAGACAGTCTTACTATGTAGTCCTCACAATCTTGGAAATCTTTAAAAATGTAAACAATACATTTAACATTTCCCCATAACTTTTGAAGATTAAAACTTTACTTTCCATTTGGTTCAAGCATTCATACCTTTACCATTTTACCTCTCTTCCCCTTTAACCTACATTTCTTCTTTTTTACTTTGATGGTTTTCATTTCTTCTTTTTTACTTTGATGGGTTTTTTTTGATACTTTATTAACATTTCAAATGTTTTCCCCTTTCCTATATTTCTTAATATACCTCGGGTATTCTGTTTGAGTGTAA
The DNA here is from genome assembly GCA_028551405.1 of Uromys caudimaculatus. Taxonomy (NCBI): domain Eukaryota; kingdom Metazoa; phylum Chordata; class Mammalia; order Rodentia; family Muridae; genus Uromys; species Uromys caudimaculatus. Next base: position 9,402 of record JAPYYD010002849.1, read on the forward strand.
CGTCCTTTCGTGGTATGGCTTTTCCTCATTAGTTTAATTTGAGGTTCCTGATAGTCTTCTTTGAATACTATATCACACTATTTGCTGTAACTTGAACCCAGTGACTGATGGCAGAGTAAGACTAGATATTTTGCATTGATCTATGTTGCCAGCTTTCTGAAACTGATTTCTTTTCAGCGCAAGAGTTGTATTTATTGCTATTTTCTCAAGAGGGGGAAGATAGAGACCTTTTGTGGGAAGGCTAATTACTTGATGTTTCTGCTTTTCATATACAGAGATGTTACCACATTTTTTATATTTGTGCATTTCTGATGCTGTTATTCTGTTTTTAGAGATTCTTCCTAATTTCTGGTTCATTGAAAATGCCTCTTAATTTCTAGGACTCTTACTGAATCAGAAGCATACTTTTTATTATCATTTCTGGGACTCTATACTAGAAGAGGTGGCTGTACCATATACTTGCTCTTCCACCTCAATTCAGTCCTTGTTTGTGTCCACAGCATTTATGCTTATTACATATCAGCTATTGCTTACTATCAGTTACAGTGTTGAGAGCATTTTCAGGCCATGATAGATAAAGGCTATTTAATAATGATTCAATCATTGAGTTCTTCAACACTATACTAAAGATGGAATTAACAACTGGAACTTAGGTGTGCTCACTCATACTCCAATGTTTATCCTATAAACTTCTTCACTTATGTGAAACATTGAATTTTTAGAACTTTTTCTCTTTCTATATAAATTATAACTATTAAAAATATTGGGATACGGCTGGAGAAATAGCTCAGAGGTCAAGAGACCTGGCTGTTCTTCCAGAGGTCCTGAGTTCAATTCCCAGCAACCACATGGTGGCTCACAACTATCTATAAGATCTGGAGGCATACATGCAGTACATAACACTGTAATGTAATAAATAAATAAATCTTAAAAAAGAAAAAGAAATCATTAAAAAATATTGGGATAATAATTATAATTGGAAAATTTGAGAACATCATGCATGACTAAAATTTAAAAATATTTTCTCAGAAGATGCGTTTTCAAGGCATTGTTCTAGTTCTGTTTTTGTTGCTGTGATGAAATAGGCAGACAGAAATCCATGTAGACGAGAAAGGATTTATTTGGCTTACATTTCCAGGTCACAGTTTATTGTTGAAGGCAAGGCAAGGCAGGAACTTAAGCAGACACAGTGTGTCTACAGTCAAGATCAAAGAGAGAACATACGCATCCTTACTTGCTTGCTCTCGTCTAGTTTTCTCCTGCTTTATCTAGTACAAGGTCTTCTTCCTAGGGAATGGCGGTGCCCAACTGCTGGCTATTCTTGCATCAGTTAACAATCAAGAGGCTCTCTTAACCACATATCTACAGGCCAATCTGGCCTTGATAATTTCTCATTAAGACTCTCTTCCCAGGTGATTCTAGGTTGTGGCAAGTTGACATTTAAAACTAACCAGCACAAATTTTTTTTGTTATTGTTTTTCTCACGACCACTTCTCTTAAGTTGAAATTCAAAGCAGAGCGCAGAACTCTAGAAAGTGCTGATTGCGGTTTTCCCCCTGTATATATATATCTATATATATATATAAATTATTTTCTCCAATATCTTTCAACCAATTAGGGAGAGGTGTGAAGTTTTAAAATAATTTCCTAACTTCTGTTTTCTAGATGAATATGAAAACAGGAAAAGAATGGTTGGATACTGGAAACGTTCAGATTGCTGATGAATTTTTCCAAGCTGCCATGGCTGTAAGTTACTACTGATTTTGAGCAGTGGAAATTCTTAGTAACATCTGTGGTAGGTCTCATGCTTGTGTTGTTTTATTTTTCAGAATCTGGAGAGATTATATGTCAGATTAACGCAGAGCTGCTCCACTGAGGCTAACTTGTCCATGTATAAGATCACTGTGGAGAAGGGCATCTTCCATGTGCTTTCTTACCAAGCTGAGTCAGTAGGTATCATAAGCACTGTGGCCTTACAACAGGACATTTTTAAAATGTAAAAGCGCTAAGATGTGTTCTTGGCTTTCTATAGGATGTTGAATTATGATAGTTGATATTACTAGTGGTGACTGTCATCTGTGTAGCATAAATGAGGGTAAAAAGAAAGAGAAGAAATAGCTAAGCATAATTTTCATCCACTTTATTTATTTATGGCAACAACTATTTTTTTAAATACTGACTCTGAGAGTCTCATTTTAAACTATTATTTTTTCAAATATATGGATTTGTGATATGTATGGTGCATGCGTGTGAGCATGTGGTAAGGGTGTGCTTCTGTGTCTACATGTGGAGGCCAGAGCAAGACATCACATGTCTTCCTCTATAATTCTCTGCCTTAGTCCCTTGAAGCAGGGTCCCTTACTGGACAAGGAGCTTGCTGTTTGGCTTAGGCTGGTTGATCTAGTATGTGCTGGGGATCTGAACTTAGATCTCATACTTGGAGAGCAGTTACTCTTACCTACTGAGCCATCTACCCAACCTTGAGATTCTGCTACATTCACAGTGGTCTTTAAATAGTTGGCCTCAAAGATGCCTTCTCACTTATAATTGTTCTGTGTTTTTCACTGATATTTTAAATGTCATCTGGTTTTATGTAAATATTAACATTTCAGAATTGTACTTTACCATTTGTTGCTTTATTAGTTTCCTTGTTTTGTTGTTATGGAGTTAGGCATGTATTTTTAGTTGGCAAAATGTAAATTGATGAATTTGCCTGTGGTAATTCTAGAAATGAAAGATGCCTTAAAATATAATCTTATTATTTTAATATCTTTATTGATATATAATTTCTATACCATAAAATACACCTATTTATAATGTATCAGTAATTTAAATATAGTTCTATTAAAAATTTAAATTGACACAAATATACTTACTATATACATATGAATATCTTAATATAAACATATTTAATATATTATAAATTTAATAAAATCAATATATTTATATTTAACATAAACATGAATCAATTTTATGCCTCTGTAAATTTGCCTATTATGGGCATTTCATGCAAGTAGAGATGTATAGTAAGTGGTCTTTGTGATTAACTTTTTATTTAGCATAATTGTTTAAGGTTCAATCATGTTGCATCGTGCTTCACTCAGCAAATATGTTCTATATATTTATCCATTCATCCACGGATAGACATTTGAATCATTTCCAATATTTGGTTATTATTCATTATACTGTGAATATTTATGTGCAGAGTTTTGTGTCTACATGTTTTTGTTTTCCTTGGGTATATACTTAGAAGTTGAATTGCTGGGTAGCATGGTAAGTATAACTATTTTTAATTAGCAAGTTTTTGAGAAACAGCCACATTATCTTCTACAGTTGCCATGACAATTTACATTTCCACCAATAGTGTATGAGAGCTCCATTTTCTCCATATAAAAGTTTGACAGTTTCAAGTAATCCTATTTAAGCCCATGATCCATTTTTAGTTTATTTCTAGGTATGAAGTGAGATAGATGTCTAGCGCCATTCTGTTTTGTACACATGGCTATCCAACTCTCTCAAATATCATTTGTTAAGTAATCTTGGTACTTTTGTAAAAAATGAATTGATCGCAGATCTAAGGTCTGTATTCTACTAAATTAGTTGGATGTATCTGTCTTCATGCTATTATCTGATTGTCCTGATTACTGTAGTTGGACAGTAAGTTTTGAAATGAGAAAGGATGAGTTACCCAATTTAATTTTGTTTTCATATTGTTTTGAGTATTCTGGGTCCTCTGCACTTCCATATGAATTTTAGGATTAACTTGTTCTTTTGTACAAAGAAGCCAGTTACAAGTATGATAGAGATAGAATTGAATCTGTAGTCCATGTTGAAGAGTATTGCTATCTTCATTGATGTGGTTGTGTGTGTGTGTGTGTATATATATATATATATATATATATATATATATATATATATATATACGCTCTATGGGTGTGTGGGTGAGGTGTGGGGGAAGGGTGTGCCTCAGTGGGCCCATGCCGAGGCATCCCTTCTCTCTGAGGGACCAGCGGTATAGTGTAGAATAGAGTTTATTCAGGCATGGGGAGGGGAGCTAAGAGGGTAGTAGAGGCAGAGAAAGGCAGAGAGAGAGAGAGAGTAGAGAAGTGGAGGCCGGCCATGACCACGTGGAGAGAGGGGGGAAGGGAATGGGGAGAGAGGGGGCAAGAGGGTCAGAGATCAAGAGAACAAGAGCAAGAGAAGCAAGAGAGAGAGGAGGGGGCAAGCAGCCCCTTTTTATAGTGGGCCAGGCCCACCTGTCTGTTGCCAGGTAACTGTGGGGTGGAGTTTAGACAGAATACTAACATTCATAATATAAAGTATTCCTGAAATACAAAAATTTATTTTATTATTTTTTTTTTGGTTTTTGGTTTTTTTGAGACAGGGTTTCTCTGTGTAGCCCTGGCTGTCCTGGAACTCACTCTGTAGACCAGGTTGGCCTCGAACTCAGAAATCCACCTGCCTCTGCCTCCCAAGTGCTGGGATTAAAGGCGTGCACCACCACTGCCCGGCCAAAGATTTATTTATATATACTTTCTTCTTTTTTTGAGGCAGCATCTCACTATGTATATACCCCTGTTAGGCCTGCAACTCAATATGTAGACCAATCTGGCCTTGAACTCATAGAGGTTGGCTTCTGCCTCCCGAACCATGACTGGCTCTCCTTTTCCTTATATTTTCTATTAAAAATTTAAATTGACACAAAAATTTATGGTATATGTGTTTAAATATATGTATATATTTTACATTGTTCAAATCAGGGTATCTTTTATTTTATAATGATGAAACTGAAGTTAATAGAGTAAACATTATTTACCTGAAGGTTCAAGACCAGATTCAAAAATTTTTTGAACTTTAAATTTTCTTAGTGGTTTTTCATAAAAGAATACTGTATTCAAATCATTTCCATTCCTTCTTCTCCCTTCTCTAACTCTACCCATGCCCCCTTATCTCAAACTATTGATCTCTTCTTTTTGTTTTACACACACACACACACAAACCATGCTGAGTCCATTTAGCAGTGTTCATATGTATGTGTTTACAGCTGACATTTCATGGGTGTAACTTCCCTGTTATCCATTCATATATGGATATATGATATATGTCTTAGTCAGGGTTTCTATTCCTGCACAAACATCATGACCAAGAAGCAAGTTGGGGAGGAAAGGGCTTATTCAGGTTACACTTCCACATGGCTGTTCATCACCAGAGGAAGTCAGGACTGGAACTCAAGCAGGTCAGGAAGCAGGAGCTGATGCAGAGGCCATGGAGGGATGTCACTTACTGGCTTGCTTGCTTCTCCTGGCTTGCTCAGCCTGCTTTCTTTTTTCTTTTTTTTTTCTTTTTTTCTTTTTTTCTTTTTGATACTTTATTTACATTTCCGATGTTTCCCCTTTTCTGGGTCTCCTCTTTGGAAACCCCGTATCCCCTCCCC
>JAPYYD010002850.1:0-14831 GCA_028551405.1 Uromys caudimaculatus
ATGCTTGCATCTATGACTCCTGATCTCTTTCCTAGATTTTCTAACTCCAGGATTGTCACATTTTGTGATTTCTTTATTGTTTCTATTTCTATTTTTAGCCCCTGGATAGTTTTGTTCATTTCTTTTGTCTGTTTGATTATGTTTTCCTGTAATTCTTAAATGGATTTCTGTTTTTCCTCTTTAAGGGCTTCTAGTTGTTTACCTCTGTTCTCTTGTATTTCTTTAAGGGTGTTAATTTCTTTCTTAAAGTCTTCTATCATCATCATGAGAACTGATTTTAAATCTGAGTCTTGCTTTTCTGGTATGTTGGGGTATCCAGGGCTTGCTGGGGTGCTAGAGCTGGGTTCTGATGTTGCCAAGTAGCCTTGGTTTCTGTTCCTTATGTTCTCACCCTTGCCTTTTGCCATCTTGTTAGCTCTGATGTTAGCTGATCTTACTCTGTCTGGCTGTGTCTTGTCCCCCATGCAGGCCTCTGTATCAATACTCCTTGAAGACCATCTCTCTCTGAGAGGTGTTTGTGTTTGGAGAGTTGTGGCACAGGGTCAGGTCTGGGGTACAGACAGAAACCAGAAGGATCTTGTCCCCAGCTGTCCCTTGGTTCCTGTGTCCTGATGGCTCTGCAAAGGTCCCTCTTGATCCAGTGAGTTTGAACAGAAGTGGTGGTTTTTGCCTATGCTCGAAGGTGTGTCAGCACTCCTGGGATACCAGGTCTCTCTTGGAGCCCTGTGGCCCAGCTGAGGTCCCCAGGTTGCCGTGAGCAGTGGTGCTTGTCTTGTCCCCCTCACTGCTTTTCCACGTTCCTGTAAGGGTAACTTTCTTCTGGAGCTGCTTGGCTATGGAACCCTGGAGGCCCGGGCAGAGGTCTCCTGCCACAGATGATAACTGGAAGGTTCCTATGCCCAACTACCTCAGTCCCTGTGTCCTCCAGGTTCTGGGCAGGTCCAGGTGAGCAGTAGTGCTTGTCTTAACCCTACTCATGGCTTTTCCATGCTCCTAGGAGGGTAGCTTTCTCCTGGCACTGATTGGCTATGGAGCCCTGTGGCCCAAGCTGAGGTCCCCAGTCACTCAGCTGGCTTTCTTATAGAGCCCATGACTATCAGCCCACAGATGGTACCACCCACATGGGGCCCTCCCCCCTTGATCACTAATTGAGAAAATGCCTTACAGCTGGATCTCATGGAGGCATTTTCTCAACTGAAATTCCTTTCTCTGTGATAACTCCAGCTTGTGTCAAGTTGACACAAAACCAGCCAGTACAATAATGGTTTATATGCAGACATTACTACAAGGACACCAATAATAAAAAGTTAAGAAAAAAAAATCTACTCAAAGTTCAGGTTTTTGATTAATCCCAAAAATGAGTGGATTCATTAAAGTAGAATGTAAACTGTTTCTCCCCATGATTTGGGAACGTATAGGTAAAATGTTAGATAAATAATACCCAATAAATAAGTTCAAGAGGTCTGTTTACATGACATGACAACTATAATTACTACTAATAAATTGCATTTTTAAAAATAACCAAGTGGCAAATTTTATGTGTGTTCTTCACCAAAAGTATAATATTACATACATGTAATTTGGTTTAGTCATGTTACTATGTATGCATTTTCCAAAATCTCTTATTGTGTATGTGTTAATCAATAATAAAAATAATAAAAAGTCAATTAAATAAAATAGTTCATAAGAAGAAAATCATGTAACCATAACCAATTCAATAAATTCCATAGACAAGCAGAATAACAGGACTTTCTTAAGAAATAGAAATAGCTGCAAATAAACATAGGCCCTTGGGCTTACAATTAAGAATGTTTCATGGGTTGAAATGGCTGAGTCTTTATAAATAATGATGCTTTCCAAAATCAATGCTGATGGTAAAAATGGAAGTCACTAAAGTAGAAATATTTGTTGTATTATTGATGTCTTCATTATTTCATTCTCTAATCATTGAGATGATCCACTATACTCATTATGCAAATAATTTTAGAATATTACCTTTAGGAAAACACCATATCATTCTTTTATGATAGGACTTCATCTCACCCTAACCTGTCTTTTTGGTGAAATTTTATGGACCTGTTCCTCAGGACAGGCATTCATATTTGGAAAGAAACCAATATATTAGTGCCAAGTGATATATCAGAGTCAGGAAGAATTTGAGAAAATGAATTTGTAAGTGTAATGAGTAATAAATGTCATGTGGGAAAGAAGACACAGGAGAGTAAGCCAGTCTGTCAGTAAATAGAAACAAACTAACAAACTACAACAATAAACAAACAAAACAAGTTTGAGTGAAGGGTTGCATGTCTTCAGTCATAGCAGAAGATTCATTAATTGTACTGTAACCTGGGCAGCATAACATTTTCAAAATTAAAAGGGCTGAGAATGTAGCTCAACAGGAGATTATGTAGGTTGAGTTGCACAGGCATTTCATTTCTCCTTCAATGAAAACAATGATAAGTCAAAATTAAGCAAATAGAGAAATAAATATTAAAGGTTCAGAAAATACCAGAGTTACACTGATATTGGAAATTTAGACAAGGTATCTATAAGCGCCTGCTGCGGTCTCTAGAACTTTGCATTGGCATTTATCTAGAGGTGAAGAACACTTGAACTGCATGTTACAGAAGAATTAATGCTTGCAGGCGACTAAGCTTGTAAAATATTTAGGTGTTTTCTAATCATGGCAACCCACAGTGAAGGTTCCACACTACCAAAAGCCTCAGTTGCCATGACTAGCATATGATTATGATCCTAAGCCACTACATTCTAGGAAAATGAAAAAATTATTTTGTCATTATTGAATTTTATAAAACTCTATTTGAATAAATACTGAATGTTTACATTTGTTCTATTTACAATCAACGATCATTTGCAGGACACATCCTTCCTATTAATAAATATTCTTTAATCCTAAACACTGCTGTCTGTACCTAGACTCAGACCAAATGAAAGTGCTTTATTTAAAGAGAGCAAAGATTTTTAAAATCTTATTTTTGTCCTTTTCAATCCAAGACTTCATCAAGTCTCACAAAGCGTTATATTCCTTTAGTGTAGTGAGCTCAAGCCCGCAGTTTGCTGAACAACAGGTTACTTTTATTCATTAAATTATAATGATTTTTTTTCTTTCAGTTTGTTTATATAGTGGATTACATTAGTGGAACAGTCGGAGGGTACACTGGGGGGAATAAAATCGGAATGTAAAAAAATTAATCAATTAATTAATTAATTAAAAAATATATAATGATGTACATGAGGTCAGAAGCTAAAAACAAATAAACAAACAAACAAACAAGAAAACAAAGCAACAATCTAGACATTTACCACCCAGAGTACGAAAGTCTTGCACAGTGTACATTGTAACTCCCTGTTAAATGAAACTTGACCTGCATTAGTCAGGATTCTTTTCCCACCCCACCATGGTCCCCTTTCCACAGTCCTTAAGCCACGTCATTGTTCTTTTCACATGGTGGCACCGCTGCCCCATTTCATTTTCTATCTTTTCTTAGCTGTTTCAGGGTAAGACTTGTCTTTAACTCTGTATATATGTGTATTTTATTTTCTTTCCATTTTGCAAATATTTGTTAACTGTAATAGATCAAACCTTTGTGAAGCTGTCTCTCAAATTATATTAAAATTATGCCAAGATACATGTAAAGGATTGTGATTCTCTCTCTGTTTCTCTGTCTCTCTGTCAATCTCTCTCTCTCTCTCTCTCTCTCTCTCTCTCTCTCCCCCCCCTTGTGTGTGTGTGTGTGTGTTTATGTGTTTATGTGTATGCAATGTAAAAAGAGAGAAAGTATCAAACACGTAAATTTTCTATGAACTCCAGCCCTTTCACAAATAGCAACAAAATTAAAGAGAAAGACAAAGATAAATTCAGGTCCATATTTCAGAAAAAAAGATGAATGAAGATCACTTTATTTCAAATGTAATAGAAATGCAAAGAAGAAGAAATCAATGCAATCCAGTATACCTTGGATCAGCACATTTTAAAACAAAATGTACCTTTGTATCTAAAAGTTGGAGAACCATGAATATTTAACAGAGAGAGAGAGAGAAAAGAATGATTTTGTCAGCCTGTAAAGCAAGTCCCAGGGAAGCTTAAATTATACTGCCTTCTATTAGCTTCTCTGCTCAGTAAACAAAATGAGTCTTTCAGCATGAGGGAGGTTAAGTCCAGGGGAGGTTGGATGAGTGTTGCCTTCTGAGGATAGGGAAGGGACAAACTCAAGAGTGACTGTAGAGGGGAGTGAGTGGTGAAGCTTAATGCCAGCCAGCAATCATAAATTCTCTGGCTGCAGATATAGCAGCTGGAGGGAGTCCATGAAAAAAAAATTTCTAAAATCATGCCAGATTTTACAGCCAAGAGTATCAGGGAGTAACTATTGTAGTAAAGGGATTTAAGAGATTTGTTTGGCTGCTCCAGGATACATGTCTTGTCAGGTTAATCTCTCCATGGCTCATTCTTTGCGTCTAAAAGGTTAGTAATACCAATGCCTGCTTTTGTACACTATCTAGGGGAATAAATGAGTCATAATAGCCAAAAATTCGTGCTAAATATTTGATGGTTGTGTCTGAACCTACACAGGGGAATATATGAGCAGTTTACCAGTTTTATGGGAAGATGATTCTTAATGTGGCATAATGCAGGACTTTTATTATCACCCAGTCCCTGTCATTGACTCACATAGTACCCCAAGGAGTTTCCTTGACACTACAAACAAAAGCAGCATTCTGCAGGCTAGCGATGTATTGATTCTTTGATTAGCAACTCTGCCCAAAAGGAAAATGCTAATCAGTGGGTTGGGTTGGAAAACAAAGGTGTACATACTTGCATTAAACAACATTGACCAATAATTTTGTTGGCTCCTTCATCCTTTTCTACCCCCACCCCATTATCCTATTGAGTACCATCCTAGGATTTTATCCTAATTTTCTTTACAAGTCGTTGGCAGCAAGCAAAAGACAACTGCATGAAAAGAACTTTGGACAAGGATTAAAGGCCTTGGTTCCTACCCTATTGGATGAATTTTTACAAGGAACTTAACAAACCATGCTAAATTCTTTGAATTTTTTATTATATCAGTCTCTTGATTTGTAGGAAAATTACATTTTGTGGGTTTTTCATATGATACAGGGAGGAGGGAAGGCACTTTCATTCTTGATAAGACACATTATTTCTCTACTTATGATTCTTTTTTTAACCACTCTGGGCTTTAGGCCTATATTTCAAGGTTCTGAGCCTTGGGCATAAGCCATAAGCCTTGATGGAGGCTGTTGCAGTCTTAACCAACTATTAACAAATTAAGAGGGAACAAATCTAGTTGTTAAATCCCTGTAAAACTAATAAGTTCTTGTAAATTGTTAGCTTATTTCTTTGTTTTTCATTTATGGAGGGATACAACAAACCCTTCATGTCAAGACCTGGCAGCCTTAGCCCAAGTCATAACTCTATCAGAAAAAGATCATCAAAAACATTTTCTCATTAAGTGTACAAGCCTAGAGGCTATCACTTCATTGAAAGATTGCTCTCCATACCTTAAGTTTTGGGGAACAAGCACACATTAAGTAGAGTAAAACAAAGGCATTCAAGCTGTCTCCTAGGTGTCTCTTGATCCCTCAGGCCATTAGTCTAGATGCAAAAGTCATTTATGCAAAGGGACACTTGATGTTCATCAATTATCTACCTAAGCTAGATATTTCTTCTTTATGGCTTCTTGGTGATCACACCAGAACAGAGGTGCCATTTCTGCAAAGGTTGACTTTGTATCAGCTGAAATATAGGAGCTACTTAGGAGTCAGAGAATATCAGACACTTAGTGCTTCTTTCCATAGAGATGGAGATAAATGGCATAGGGGCATCTAATTGGGACTTTATCCAGAAATAAGGGACACATCATTTAGCTGAATGAGCTTATTCTAAAAATTGTCACAGAGTATCTTATTTCTTATGCATTGCTGTAGCAAATACCTGACCTTGGCTATGCAGTTAAACATAAAATTTTCTTGGTTTGCAATTACAGCAGCTAGAATGTCCAAAATACCATGTGGTCAATATTTGACAAGGACATATAAGCAAGACAGAGAAGTACACAAGAAAATAACAATGTGCAGAAGATGGTAAACATGTAGAATGGCTGTGCTTTACAGAAAAACTAATTACACCTCCCAAGATCTAATGTCGTATAACAATTCTCCAGTAGCTCCAATGTTAAATTTCCTCTGGTATGAATATCAGAATATTAGGAGTCAAGCTTCTAACAATTGACTCTCAGTAGACACAGCTTATCAAACTCCAAACTTCAAACAAGCTTCACATTCTCCAGAAACTGTGTGCTATTCTGTTCTGTTCTGTTCTATTCTGTTCTGTTCTACTTTTTAACTTTTCATACTTTATTCTACTTCCATCTTACTCTGCTTCTGTTTCATTCCATTCATTCTTGTATTCAATCATAGAAGATAGTGAATTGAAAATTCAAGGTCTTATTTGTTCAACTACCTGATTATGTATGGTTGGAAAAAGATGAAGGTATGTCTCTACCAAGATGGTTACTACCTTTGCAAGCCTATCTGTCTTTCCCATTCTGTAAGGTCATGAAGTAAGACAATTAAAAAGAAGCAATAGCTCATTTGTGGCTTGAAAGTGAGTAAAGTCTATTACCATACACAATGAGAGGAAAGGCCAGGCATAATTCAGAAAGAGCATCAAACAAAAATACCAAGAAAATGTATATAATTATAGGTGATTTTGCTTGTCGCATGAAAGCTGCTCAGTGTGAAAATTACTCTTCAAATTCATTTTGCCAATATGCAAATTGCAACATTTTTTGCCACAGACAGAGGGAGCCATTACCAAGTATGGAGCAGGTGCATCATAGCTGGGTTGGGTATAAATAGTACACTTTCTGTTACAAGATTTGGAAGGAGACTTTATAAGGAATTCTCAGTCATGAATAGAAATAGATGCAAAATCATACAGAAGGTTAAGCATCTGTATGCATTTTTAATAGTGTATGATAGATGGTGGGACCCTTCAGCAGGATAACAGCATGTAGAAATATAATTGAAGAGGTGTTCAGGTTTTAGAATTAGCACAGAATTTGGTACTTGAAATAGTGTCATGGATAAAAAAAGATGTTAGCTATTATCGAAATTCACTATGACAACATTTTATTTACAAGTAAATTTAGTGACATTGATTTTTTTTTTTAACACAGTCAGTATCATCATCCTCAAGTTATCAAAAACTAAAGATCAGTAGGCCTTTTAATAGTGTTTTTAATCAACCACTACTTAACTTCATTGGCCATTTGAGGCACAGTATGTACTGAGGAAAGTAGAAAATACTCCTCAATTCTCACTCATCCTTAGTGGTGAAACCTGTGTTTCCTTATTCTTCCTGAAGACCATTCATGTGGAAGACTTTTTCAAAAATTCACCGGAAGTCTAAGAAAGAAACTTTTATTAGTTTTTGGTGTTCTAGATGACCTCTCTGATGATTAGCTTTCATGGTACCAGAAGACACCATAGAGTTTTCTAAAGCATTCATAAAATCAACAGTTCTAACAAACTATAATATCTAAGAAACATAATAGGACCAGCATGGCACAATAACAATAAGGCTACAAGACTGACTCATAGATCTTGGTAATAAACAATGACTCTCTAGTTAGAGTTAAGGCCCGCTAAGTAAGAGGAAAATATTACTGATATAGGAAGTCTAGCCAACCAAGCAGGACAAAGGACATCATGCATCTTAGATGACAACCTACCACAACCACTTTACTATACCAGTATGAAACCTAACATAGGCTTTCCCAGGGAAAAACACACCAATTTGTTTTCTAATACCAAATGATTAGCCATAAAAGCATACATACAAATAACATTATGTAGACTAAACAAGTTATATTTATATACCTAGGAAGATCTATATAGAGATTTATATGTGTATATGTACATGTGTATATATGTATATGTGTGTATGCATATACATATATATGTAAAAATCTAATGAAAAGGAGAGGCCATGAATTTGAAAGAGAATATGCAGAAGTTTATGCAAGAGTTTAGAAGAGATGATAGCAAAGAGAAATAACTATATTATAATCTCAAAAGATAAAAGAAACAGTTTCTTAAAAGCTGATTTTCCCAGGCAAAAAATGAGAAGAATCATAAATCTTCCTGTGTAAAGGACAACGGAAAGGCACTACAACTTAAGATACAGAACACATAAGATAAAAATTAATTAATTATTTATGGACTGTTTAATTGGATAAAAATTTTGAACATCGTAAAAGGCAGAGTAAGTATAATGGTAGAAATAAGAATCCTGAAATAAATTTCAATACATTATAATTGAGATAGAAATGTTTAGTAATGGATATTGGATATATCCAACTGTGAACTAAATTTTCTATTAAGGTCAAGTAAGAATTGCATATTTTTATTTCATTTTTAAATCAGCAAGAAATACATTTTTGTTCTATAGAGATAGGCTTGTGAGGAACATAAGAATAAAGCAACATCAATCCTCATCATTAATATTGGTAACTAATAACAGGAAGATATGGACATAAGGAACTGTGGGTAGGGGATCTACACTTGTCCTTCAAAAAGAAAGTTCAACAGCTTTGATCAGAACAAGTTTATCCGTTTGGTAACCTAATATAAAACGGTTTCACTATTAAGTCAAGACTGGAGAGTTGGCTCAGCAGTTTAGAGCACTGGAAATTTTTACAAAAGAGTAATATTCAATTCCCAGCACTAAATGGTGACTAATAACTACCTATAAACTCAAGTTCCATAGAAACTTCAACCTTCTTCTCTCTGTGAGCACCAGACCTATATTTGGTGCATGGACACACACACACACACACACACACACTCAAACACACATACATGCATAACACCCACTGATAATTTTAAAAGCAGAGAAAGTTTATCTTAGTAAAATTAAGTTTAATGGAAAGTACTGTGAGAAACATAGTCAATAAAAATTCAATCTTAAAAACAAAAATTCAATCTTAAAAGTTCAGAATACCCAAGATTCAATTCACAGACCATATGAAGTCTAAGACGAAGAAAGATCAAAATTTGGATGTTCCAGTGGTTTTTAGAAGGGGGAACAAAATACTCACAGGAGGAAATACGGAGACAAAGTGTGGAGCAGAGACTGAAGGAAAGGCCATCCAGAGACTGCCCCACCTGGGGATACATCCCATACACAGCCACCAAGCCCGGACGTTCTTCTGGATGCTGGGAAGTGCTTGCTGATGGAAGTCTGATATGGCTGACTCCTGAGAGGCTTTGCCAGAGTCTGACAAATACATAGGCAGATGCTCGAAGCCAACCTATTGGACTGAGCTCGAGGGTGCAGATGGAGGAGTTGGAGAAAGGACTGAAGGAGTTGAGGGGGTTTGCACCCCCATGAAGGGAACAACAGTGTCAACAGGCCAGATGCCCTAGAGATGCCGGGGACTGGACCCCCAATGAAAGAATACACATGGAACGATCCCATGCTGCTGGCCACGTATGTAGCAGAGGATGGCCTTGTTGGACATCAGTGGTAGGAGAGGCCCTTGGGACTGAGGGTGTTCGATGCCCCAGTGTAGTGGAATGCCAGGGCGGGAGGATGGGAGTGGGTGGGTGGGGGGAGGGAAAATGGAATAGGAGTTTTTTGAACGGGAGACCTGGAAAGGGGAAACTATTTGAAATGTAAATAAAGAAAATATCTACTCAAAGAAAGTTTTTTGTTTTTTTTTTTTCAAAAGCAACTTAACTCTGCCATTCTCCTAAGTCTAGCTTTCAGCACCCACTTACTTGACTGCAAATCACTATTTTTGTTTCCTCTTCTTTACATGGGGAACAGTCAACAGTTTCTCTTGGAGTAGATCCTTCTTTCATTAAACAACTCTAATTATTACTTTGACCAAATAATGTGTGGCAGTGTGGTTCGAATGAAATTTTGCTCAACAACGATTACATAAGCATCTAAAGCATATTAGTTTTACTGTGAATGGTTGTCTACACTCACCCCTCTTCCTAGGATCGGATCTTTGCTCTTCTCAGATTGAAAACATCTTATCCCTTGAAATACCTATGTTTCTATGATGTAGTCTTCCAGTCTGAACCTCGCTTAGATTTCTATAAACTAATCATAATGTCTACAGATTGGTCTTAATTATACAATATTGATGTCAGTCATCTATATGCATGTAACACTTACACAAGATTATGGTCCTGTCATGCCATTTACATACACGCACCAAATGTACTTTGATCATATTTTACTTCATCTTTTGTCCCCTTCTTCTCCTCTCAGCAGTTCACCTCTCTCCAACATTATTTCAGAACCATGTCATACAGCCTCAGTGAACCATAGTTCTTAAAGAGAGGATCAACGTGTGTTGTGCATATTTAAATAAGCTTTGTCATCTAGGTTTTGATACTCTTAACATTTCACATTATTTGTAAAATAACAATCTTTACTGTTCAGTGCCTACAACTGTATCACTGTGCTAGTGGCTATTCAATAAAACATCACTGAATGGCTCATACAGGAAAGATTTAATGTCAGTACTAGCTTAAAAACCACTTCTATTACATATTGTCTGTGTAGCTTTGCATAACTTTTTTGACTTATTCAAGGTTTAGGTTTATTATCTGGAAAATGAGGATAATAACAGTCAGTTCATTGTGAGGATTAAATCAAATAATGATTCTAAAGCACTTGGCTCAATTGCTAGCATGCAATTTCTCATAATAAATTATTTATATTGAAACCAGTGCTACTAATTAATCTTTTACAGTGAATAAGATTTAATCGCTGTAACCTTTATTTTGCCTGTATTTTAAAATAAAATAGAAATAAGATTTCACATCTTGCCTTCCTGGTAATATGTTAGTAATTATGAAATCAAACATTAGATGTTATACTACTTTAAAAATTTTAACAAATCTTTTATACAGAAACAATTGTGGGCCAAAAAATTAAAGGTGGGTTGGTGTCCCCATTCTCTCCTCTGAGGGTCCTGTCTAACTACTGAAGGTGGACACTTGAGGTTGCGTATCCCCACTGTTAGAAATTTCATCCAAAGTCACCCACATTGAGTCCTGAGAACCTCCCCAATCTCAGGTCTCTGGTACTTTCTAAAGGTTCCCCCAACCCCTACCACCAGCACCTGCATATTTCCATTCATTCTCCTGGCCCTCTTGGCTTATCGCCTGTCTCCTGCCATATCTGATCTCCCCTCCTCCTTTTTTCTTCCCCATCCCCTCTTCTACCCTGGTCCCTCCCTCCCTCTGCCTCCCATGATTATTTTGTTCCCCCTTCTAACTGGGATTGAAGTATCCTCACTTGAGCCTTCCTTCCTGTTTAACTTCTTAGGGTCTATAGGGTGTATCATGGGTATTCTTTACTTTTTGTCTAATATCCACTTAACAGTGAGCACATATCATGCATGTCATTTTAGGCCCCCAGCACATATGTAACAGAAGACTGCCTTGTCTGGCCTCAGTGTGAGAGGGTTTGCCTAATCTTTGATGCCCCAGGCTGGGGGGATGCCCAGGTGTGGTGTACCATCTCAAAGATGAATGGGAGGGAGAAATGGGGGAAGAATTCTGAGAAGGAAGACTGGGAGGGGGCAATATTTGGATAGCAAATAAGTAAAATAATTAATTTACAAAATAAAAATATAACATATAATTTCTTGGATTTGGTTACTAGGAGAAGATGAAGATGTACTTATAAAGTCTCTGAGAATAAAATAGTGACTATTTACAAACAGAATGCTACAATGGTTGGCTCTGATTGCCAGAGGTTAATAATTCCCCATGATAGTAAGACTGTCAGAAGTATACTTATCATGTCTCCAACTGTAAAATAGTTATTGTGTTTTTTCTTGTTTCAATAACTGCCTTATATGGGTAGAATTGATTCCTACAGTGATGTGTCACAGTTAATGTTTATATCACCATAATTAGTCTATTCTTATGGGATAAGATAATGAAGGGATGTTTGCAATAGAAATGGCTAGTTATTTTTTAAAATTATTTTAGATTTTATTTTATGTATATAAGTGTTTGTCTGAATGTCTATCTGTGCATTCTTTGTGTGCAGTGCCTATAAAGGCCAGAAGAGGATGTTAAATCTCACAAATGCCAGAAGAGGGTTTTGGAACCCTTGCTATGGAAGTAACAGATACTTGTGAGCCACTTTAGGGTTACTGAAAATAGAAGACTTGTTAATAGCCTGTGTTCTTCATTGCTGAGCCATCTCTCCAGATCCAATCAATTATTTCATTATATTTTGCATGGGGCATTTTAAAATCTTCAACATTACATACAAAGCAGTTGATAACAGCATTTATTTTCTTCATTAACAATTATCCAGGTCTTCCAAACAATTAACCATAGTGTTAATAGCAAAATTATTAATTAAACCATAAATACCTCCTGAAAAGCTATGCACCACGATAACCACAGCAGTTGGTGAAATGGACACTTTATCCATGAAGGTTTCTCTAATAATGGTGACCGCCACCATTTTTCTATATACTTATTAAACCTACAGTACACTCTACACTGTTTCTCTTTTAACTTAATGCCTTACAATGCAATTGAAACCACTTCAGCTGTGGATTCAGCTGGATGATTTACAAGCCAAAACAACTTTAAAATTGTAAGCCCCAGTTCCTTTATGTGTAAAAAGAGGTTAATAATGGTGCCTTCCATTCCCAAAGCATCTCCTGTTATTCAAATGATACGGTGGATATGAAAATAATTTTCCAAATGAATGCAATTGTTCAGATATTTTCTAACTGAGAACTCAACATCTTTCAATCTTTATCCCTTATTTTCTTGTTTTATACTTTCTAGAAATCCCTACTTTGTCTCACCACCTAAATTACGCTTTGGGAATGATAGTTCTGAGATATGGATTTATATCTCATCTCTATGAACATGAGACAGAAACCCATATATCATGGTAGATAATCTAAAAATATTCAACGTTCACATTTCCAGATGTGAACTTATCATAGATACTCTGTTTCAATATTCTTCCTCCACCATTTTGATGTCTTCTCAACCATCTGGTTACTATAGCTAAAAGCAAAAAAGTCTTAATTTTTACTTCATCTGTAATCTATCCATTAAAATCAGTCAACTGTACTTTAGTACTAACTACTTTTCAGCCCTGAATCAGTGTAACAGCCTTTTGACTGGCTTTTCCATAGTTGTTCACTATGATATTCTCCCACAAATTATAAGTAAACCAAGAGCCTTCTTACTTAATCTATGATAAAAAACAAAAAACAAAAAAACAAAAACAAAACAAAAAACATCAATCGTGGAGCAAATCCAAATATGGGTTGCCAAAACTTTAAATCTTGTGGAATTAAATGTATCTACACATGTTGCTAGCAACTGGTAAAAATATAATTTCTAATGAGGACTTGCAATCTAGGGTGATGTCCAGATCCAGAGAGAATTGAACTAGTCAATCAGAAATGAAAATGTTAAGGACACACCCAGCATAAAAACAATGTTATTACCAACTGTACACTTGTGTGAAAATCAAGTTGAGTTATTCTTTAAATTATGAAGTTGTTGACTAACTTGGCAGCTTCCTGAGAGTGACATACTATTTCCTGAACCATGAAATGGCAAGTGATTCTTTAATTATGTGGTAATCAGCCTTCATACCATTGTGGCAAAATACTTGGCATAAACTAAAGAAGAAAAGTGTATGGTTTTTTCTGGTTTATATCTTAGAAGTTTTAGTCCAGAGTGCTTATGTCTGTTAGTTCTGTGCTTATAATGAATATGATAGCAGATGAAGCTTTTAGTAGAGTCTGTTCACTCTATGGTGTACAAAAGGCACACACACAGAGAAAAGGGTTAGAACAAGACAGCCATTAAGTATTAACCCTTAGTAACTCATGTCCTCCAGAAAGGATCTTAAGTTTGATGAACACAACTCTCAATATCTGATGCTGTGGGGGCCATTCCATTCTATGCATAATAACTGACCACTGTCGATTTACTTACCTACTTTCTTTTATTAAGTTTTATCTGCTAGAGATCTGACTTTTTACTGTAATGCATCATTTGTGGGACTTTTGTTGAGTGTATGTTACTTGCTCATCTTTAAATGATTTATACAACTGTCTTTCTCTGATATTTCCTCTAGGATATTGTCTATGGCTTAGAAGCAACAGATTCCAATTTATCCATCACTCTTTCCCTCCATGGCCTCATACATACTTCTTTCTTTTTTTTTTTTTTTCCTTTTTTATTTTTGATACTTTATGTACATTTCCAATGTTTCCTCTTTTCTGAGTCTCCTCTTTGGATACCCCCTGTCCCCTCCCCAACCCGCTTATAGGAGGGAATTCCACCTCCCCCCCCTTCCACCCATCCCCATATTCCCGCCTTGACATTCCCCTTTACTGGGGCCTCTAACATCCTCAGGCCCAAGGGCCTTTCCTCTCTCCCTGATGGCCATCAAGGTCATCCTCTGCCACATATGTGGTCCAAAACATAAGTCCATCAATGTATATTCTTTGGTTGGTGGTCCAAACTCCAGGAGGACTGGGGGGGGGGGGTCAGGCCCATTGATGCTCTTGCTCCCTCTATGGGGCTGCAAATTCCCTCAGCTCCTTCAGACCTTCCTCCAACTCCTCCATCTGGGACCTCACTCTCAGTCCAGCGGTTACTGTTAAGTGAAACTTGGGCATTCTGAACTTTTGGGCTAATATCCGCTTATCAGTGAGTACATACCATGTTCCTTCTTTTGTGACTGAGTTACCTCGCTCAGGATGATA